>LN483881.1:35848-66207 GCA_900002565.1 Culicoides sonorensis
AGGATCAGCATCTACATTTGCAGGAGAAGAACCTTGCTTAGGTATCGCATTAACAACGGCCAAATCTGCTATATTTGAATGGCTTATTGACAAATCAACTTTGTATTGGGAAGATCAAAGGATGTATCATTCACAACATGTACACAACTTTATACCTAAAAGGTCAGTAGCACGCACAAGAGAGTTGCTGGGAATGAGTGTAGTTCAGGTGAGGGTACTGGTTGCATTCCTAACAGGACATGCCAGAGTGCTCAAACACTTGAAGAACATGCATCTTAGCAATACAGACTTGTGCAGAATTTGTGAAGAGGAAGAGGAAACTGCGGAACATATACTGTGCTCTTGTAGAGGATTGGAAAATAGAAGAAGAAAGTATTTTGGTTGTTTGAACGGACAAATAAATCCAACAGCCTTATTTGAATTCAACTTGCACGAAATTTACAACTTCTTAAAAGGAATTCCAATTGTGAAAAGTGAATATAATCTTGGGTAAGTCGTAAGACAGCCCACAAAAAGCCCAACACTAAGTGGCTGTGGTGGGTATACCCGCATGTAATCATCATCATCATCATATCTCAATGAAGACTCATAGGACAGAGTTTAAGCAAGTCCTCAGTTAATAAGCATTCATTATGATCAGACGACTGTTACTTTTATCATCATCCCAAGCAATATTCATTTTTATCTAGACTTGAACTCAAATTTAGTATCCGAAAAAAAGCAAATTTGAGTTTGTAAAGCTTCATGATCGAAGCGAGAATTGAAATTCAAACATTTAAATTTATATTCGAATATGCTAGCCATTGCAGAATTTGACCAGCACTCGCTGGTACTTTTCATTGAAGCCTTAATAATAATTTTTCATCTAACATCATTTATCCTCTACTTACTTGGATTATTATTAGTTTCTGGCCATTGTGTTGTAACTTGACATCCTAAGGCTGTCCTACTCAGACTTTTACAACAAGACCATTTTTTTATAAGCCAAATACCAGGATGATATCGAAAGGATTTCGGCGTATACTCTTCACAAGCTGAAAAGAAATGTGTTTACATACATCAGCCTAAATTATGAAATGAGAGACTAACCTTTTCTTATGACCCGTATCCAATCTGTGCGTTCTTTTTCAGTTGGAGCTAAAACATAAAGCGTATATTGAGGTAATGTGCTACTTCCTGAGTTTGTACCACTTGTCTCACAATATCCAATTTGAAATGGAAATCCCTATAAATTTAAATTTTACAAGTTTAATTGAATCAATAATGCAATTCGTACATACCTCTGGTGCAATCACATCTGTACCACTATTAAGGACAGCTGGTTCTACTACACGAATTCCTCTTAAATCGATTCTTCCTCTTTCTTTACGTTTCTGTGAATGAAATTCAAGTATTATTTTAGAAACTTATTTCCAGTAAAACACATAACAATTTTAACAATAAAAAAAAACAACCAACAACCTCTTTCAATTAAAAATACTTTATCTACAAATGCAATTCATATAATATATTTATTTATTTCTTTTCTTCACTGAACAACGGCATTAACAGACGTGCATCATGAATCGCCCTAAATTTTTAAAATGAAATAATAATATCTACAACATCATATATCTTTCAAAGATGTGTGTTATTATGAAATAAATTATCGATTTTTTTTCCCTAAACTATGTTTATTGATTTCATTTTTAAATGCCGCAAAGTTTATTAACGTTTATTTGAAATGATTTTTTTTTTTGTAAATCAAATATTTTTTTTAAATTAAATTAAGAAAAATTTTGGGAATTAAGAGTAATATAATTAAAATTAATTTTTTTTGTAGTTTTAATGTAATACTACGCAATTGTACATTTTTAATTGTAACTTTTATTTAAACGCAAAATTGCATTGCTAAATAAAAGAATGTAAAAGTTGAAAGAACTCACTTTTGTGATGATAATTCAAATCAATAATAATATCTAACAAACTGCGTATGACTAATATTTACTTTTTTTTTCTTCTAATATTTTTTTTTTCACTGATAATATCAAAACTTGGATTTTTCCTTACATTTCTTAATTTAGTTGTTTTATTACAGGTTTTTTAGTAACTTTTATTTGAATTTTAATCAATTTTCTTATTGGTTTTTAATAAATTTGATTAGCATTTCAATAAGGGTGGCACCTGAATCTAATATTATTGTAAGTTGCACGAACATGAAATCACAATATATATAAAAATGTACATCTACTGAAGAAAGAAACTTTGATGGAAATTAACTAGGGGAAATTTTCTTTCTCTCATTTTATTTGTAGATGTGTAGAATGTCCTAAGTACGTAGAGTATAAAAATTAATGCAACCGGACGGCATTTCAACATGCATTTCTACTGCGTATATTTTTTTTATAATCGTACAATGTTTTTATTTAGGTATAAGGATAATTTATATCAAGATAAATATAATATTGGAAAATTATGAGAGAGAGGATGCATGCGCAGTGAGATGATGGATAATTTAAATTAAACCGTTAGTTAATAAGTGATTCAAAATACGGGACTTGACGCTGTTGAGTCCATTATGCGAGGACTGATGAAGGAATTTTGTTCAGTAATTATTATTTTCGTGTTAGTATATCGGTCAGTATCTTCGCCCGTTATTTTGAACGGTTGATTCAATAATTCAATCAAAGCAGTGTTCAACTCTTTGAAAACTGAAGTGCAATATCACGTGTAATTATCAAAACGTCTTCTAAGTAGTTGGTGCATTTTGTGAAATCCCATTCATGAACTGTCCAAGAGGTTTCTTCTTTGACAACACCAAGTCACTTAAAAAACACTATGTTTAAACTATTCACCAAACTTAATATAAGCCACGCCCACTTAAAATTATCTAAACATAAGATTAATACAAGTGCTTACTTATCAAATTTTAGGAAACTTACCTGATCATTCTGTACATCGAAATAGTGCAAATAAACTAGATTTATTTCAAACCATCTCCTTTTGTAATTAACCGAAGTGAATCTCTTTTTATTTTGTGATCTCTTAATCATAAAGCCACCTTTCAATACAATATTTACATCATTGTAATCGATTCTCTGTCGATCACTCGAAGTGTTTTCATTATTACTGATGTGTTTCGTTAACATTTTCTTATCAAAACCGATATCATATCATCAGCTTTGAGCTGGTAATGAAAACACAGGAAAAAAAATAAATTAAATTAAAATCCTTTTTTTCAATTTTTTTTTGCAACAACTGAATGTTACTTTGCAGTATTTTAAATAAAAATGTATTAAAAGGTAAGTGAGTCATTGAATTAAAATTTGTTTTGTATTATTTTTTTCTTTCTTATTCTCTTCTTCCATTTGGATGTGCGATCGCGTTTTTCATTCATTTAATAAATACATATATGTGTAGGCAAAATATTTCAAGAAATTTAAAGTGAAATCATCAAATTTAAAAACCTTTTATGTAATAATAAAAATATTTGTGCTTGAAGCTACTTTTGTTCTTAATTTAAGTGCCTTCTAACCATTTAAACTTGAAACTAGTCAAATGCTGTGCACTCTCTAATTTTTATCATTAAATAATAATAAAAATTGAAAGTTAAACTATCTAAAAGTAAGCAAATAAATTCCAATTTGAAAGGTTTTTAATTGATATTCAAAACTAATTAATAATATATGCAAATTACCAAAAAAAATATGATACACAATCGAATTACAAAACAAAAAAATAAAAATTTAAAGTCTAACATTTTTTTTTTTTTTGTACAAGAAGTGTGTATTTATAAATTTTTTTTTTAAATATTTTGTGCTCATAAATTTTTACCAACTTGAAGTTAGTTTCATTTTAAATTTAAATAAAAACAAAAGTCTTACCTGTTAAATTTAAAAACAATTCTCGGGAAAATTCAGATCAGATCTGATTTTTGTGATGCATCGTGAATTTTTTTTTAATATTTTTTAATTTAAATGATTTTCTTACATTTTAATCGGAAGCACTAAATTATAAGTAACATTGACTTAAAAAAATAAAATAAACATTACTTAAAATTTGATGGTTCGATGATTGTAATTAAAATAGTTTGCATGTTCGCCGCTAGGATGTGAGCTCATTACGAGCAAAATATGTATAAAAACAAATTAGATTTAATTAATATTTCACCGAAGATATTGAAATTAATTAAATTAAAGACAAGGAATGCAGAATTATTTAACTATAAAATAATTTGAATTTAAATTTTAATTTATAAATGTCAAAAAATTATAAGTCTGAAATAGCGAAAATGTTTTTTAACAGTTTAACTTGACAAAAATCTTGTTCATATCGAGGATTTGCATCTCTAATTGTAAAGTTGTAACTAAAAATATTAGATTTTCTTTCATTTTGAGATTATTTTTCATTAAAATTAAATTCAAATTTAAGTGAAACTGATGTTAAGTTAACTGACAATGTACTGAAATCAAAGTATTTGTTGTTCTTGAATCGAAAATCATAATCGAAGGTCACTTTTGTGACTATCCGTTGTTGTGAAAAATCTTGTTAAACGTCAAAATTCTCTGACATCTTTCTTTTTCATTCTAATTTCTGAACAACAGCACATGTGCTTGTAGTTTTCAGCAAAAAAATAAACATTTAAGCTATGGCTCCGCGTAAAAATAAAGTTCAGAAGGAAGAGGTACAAGTATCTCTTGGTCCTCAAGTGCGCGAAGGTGAAGTTGTGTTCGGTGTAGCACACATTTATGCCAGTTTCAATGATACGTTTGTCCATGTCACTGATTTGTCGGGACGCGAAACAATTTCTCGTGTTACTGGTGGTATGAAAGTCAAGGCAGACAGAGATGAAGCATCTCCCTATGCTGCTATGTTGGCTGCTCAAGATGTCGCTGAAAAGTGTAAGACCCTCGGAATCACTGCATTGCATATTAAATTGCGTGCAACTGGAGGTAATCGTACAAAAACACCAGGTCCAGGAGCACAATCAGCATTACGTGCATTGTCACGTTCATCAATGAAAATTGGACGTATTGAGGATGTTACTCCAATTCCATCAGATTCTACACGTAGAAAGGGAGGTCGTCGTGGACGAAGATTGTAAACAATAACAGAAAAAATGAATTTCCATTTAATTCAATTAATTTGTATACATTTCCAAATATAATCAATGGAAATAAATGAAGTGACTACAAAAATTTAGTGTGTGTATTTATTTTTATTATC
The DNA here is from genome assembly GCA_900002565.1 of Culicoides sonorensis. Classification (NCBI taxonomy): domain Eukaryota; kingdom Metazoa; phylum Arthropoda; class Insecta; order Diptera; family Ceratopogonidae; genus Culicoides; species Culicoides sonorensis. The sequence continues at coordinate 41,054 of LN483881.1, forward strand.
AATAATTTGCATATGAAAATATAAAGTGGCTTTAAAAGCTTAATTTTAAATCCTTAATCTAAATTGATTCTATTCATTCTTTGGCAGTTCAATCTTCCATGCTCCACTTGTGTACTTTAGCCAAATTAGTATGAGATCTCTTCCCATTTGAAGCCACGACCAGAATGGAGTCACCTTAGAACCATCAATTTCTGTCCAATTCACAGCCACTTCTTCCAATGGCATTCTGTATGTTTGTGCAATGTGTAACATTTCTACATCAAAAGCCCATCTCTCGACATGCATTACATAAAAAATTGATTTCGCCGCAGATCGTGTCATCAATTTAAATCCACATTGTGTATCACGAACTTTACGAACGGCAAAAATCCATACAAGCAAATGAAAGCCATGCATTAAAATAGTACGAAAGAAACTTCTTTGAGCAATCGCGTCTTTTTCCAGATGTGCCCGTGACCCAATCACAACTGCATCATTCCTCCAATCGGGCACCAATTTCCACATGATTGTCTCAAGTTTTTTGTAATCTGAGAATTTTGTTGCACCATCAGCATCAGCGAAAAGTAAGTACTTGCCACGAGCACTCAGAATTCCAAGACGAACGGCACCTCCTTTCCCACGATTTTCAATTAATTCCAACACACGCACTTTTTGTGTGCCAAATCTTTTACTATACTCGAGTCCTACTTCGACAGTTTTATCTTTACTGCCGTCACTCACTATGATGATTTCATATTTAAATGAAGATGTTTGTTTGAATTTGTCTTCGAGAAATTCCAGGGCTTCATCTAACATCAATGGTACTGTAAAATAAAATTCAATCAAATTTCATTCTGATTTCACTGAGAAAAATTTACATCGCTTCTCCTCATCATAAGCTGGAACTATCACACTCAGTTCGACACTTGGTTCATCTTCCAATGACGGGAATGGCTCAGTCTGTCCAGTAACTGGATCTGTAAAATACTTTTCCTTGTCATGTCGTTTAATAATGGGATATGGCGTGGAAATGAGCCTCAAAACGACGAGCAGCTGGATTTGGATTAGAAAAATTTTAATTTAAACAAAAAAATTAAATGTCAAATGATATCTCACCGTGATAAATAAACAAACGAACGATAAAGATCCAAAAATAAATGCAACTTGTAAAAATTCTACGAAATCCATTGTTATTTATATTTTAATTGTTGATAAAATTTCCTTGAATGTTCTGCTTTCTGTTCATTCTTCTACTCAATTTGACTTTAAATCAAATTTGCACTGTAAATTCATTGAAATTTTAATTAAAATATTATTCCGGCTTATTGCCACCTCATCTGACAGTGTAATGTTTTATATTTTTTTTATTTTTCATTTATTTACACGAATCCTCTTTGATGTGGCGTGATGTGATTTGAGCATAACCCTAATGAATGGTGTCTTATATTCCTCAAAATGTATGCAATGTGTATTTCATTGAAAATGACCGTTAAATTTTAATGACACGTGAGTCACTTTTTGACTGAAAATTTTAATTAAATTTAATTTTTTATTAACATCAAAAGTAATTTAGGTTAAAATTGAAACTATTAAACCATTAAAACTGAATTTAAATTGACCGTTAAATTTCTTTGACTTTATTTCAATGAGACATTCCACCCTAATTCCCGATCATGCGCATATCAGTCTTGATGGCAACTCATATAAATTTAAGTTTTCACGTTAATTAGCTCCGATTTAATTTAAATTTTAATTATAAATTCCCAATTAAAAACAAAAATTCCTAACAAAACTTGTAATTGAGTCCTAAATTCAACCTAAAAACACTTAAAATGACTGAATTGTGAGTGATTAACATTTGAATTGAAAAAAACTCATCGAAACAGGCCTAATTATTGATATAATTAAATATTAATTTAAAAAACACTGATGCAAGGTCAATTAAATGCATTGATCGAATTGCATTGAAATTTTTTAAGTGAAAAAACTTTCATTAAATCTGTGGGAATTGATATATTTTTAATGCTCAAAATCCCTAAGCGACAAACACAAATAAAACAAAAATTGCGTGTTTTCATATCATTAACATAAATCCGCGAAAAAGTGAACATACATAATGTAAGTACATTTCCTCTTGATACCATTTTTATTAAATTATTGACTTAATTTTGATAATCGTAATTTTTTTTGAATAATTTTTGCATGTTTTACTTTAATTTTAGGTGGTGCGATCTCGTCTCGAGTGGCACATCCGGAAAATGGGTTCTTGGTGTTGTCATTGTAACGCATTTAATTGCTTACAATGAGACTGGTGGAGTTGGCGCTATATTTTCCATGGTAATTGCTGCTCTGAACTCAATTTTAATTGTAATGACAAAGACGGCGACGAAAAATATTCAAATGGGTTATTTACGTGCCGCTCATAAAGTCGATTTTTTTATCTTGTATTTGGCATTGACGATGGATATCTTATCACTTTTGGTTGCTACTGCGGTGCTCGCTCGTACAATCAGCACATGTCTTGATGCAATGACTGGCGGACTTGCTCGGATTTACATTTTGGGTCGAAATTCACCTGAAAATGAGCCATGGCCTGATGTGCTGGGAGTCGGTGTGGTTTTTGTTGTAACTGGAATGTTCATGCTAGGACTTGAAAATACAAAAATTTTTACAATCATCATGTTTGCAAGTGTCATTGGAATAACATCAATTTTAATTGGAATGGTGTGGTTTAAAGGTGAACAAAAGTACTGGAAAGGAGAAAAAGATATCATGTGTCACATAAGATGGGTAAAATTTTGAATCACCTATGCTTTTAAAGACATTGTTACATTTGAATTCAATTTTAGATAATGTCCGGCTCAAGTTTGTGCACTTTCACATTCCCAAGCGACATTCCATATATTGGAAAATATCCTATTTTTGCAAATCTTGGACTCATCTGTGCTGTTTTGGCCTCTAACATGTTCACATGTGGTCTTCTCAGTACTTTGGTTCAATACAAGTAATTTTCATTTCATTTAAAGCAATTTTGGAGAACATTTTTAATAATTTTTTCATTTTAGTTCAAATCACGAATATGAAGCAGTTCCTATGCTAACAGTCCTGGAAGAGAAAAGTTTTCATAAGACATTACCTGTCGTTGCTTGTCTCCTAGTGCTCTCAAGTTCCGGTGCAATTCTTGACATTTTTCCGGAAATGTACAACATGATCGTTAAATTAACGAAACCTGATTATAAGATCCTGTCAAAGCAGGTTGGACAAGAAACGTTTGAAAGTGGAAGTCCAGGTAAGTGCCGGCATTTAACAAAATTAACAATATTTTATATTAATATGTGAATTTAATTTAAAGTGCTGGCCGTTTTTATTGGTGGAAGCTTAGTCGCAATGGTATCCTTTGCATGTCCCTTGGAAGATATGATGTACATTATTGGAGGAAGTCACCTTCTTGCTGCATTTTTACGCGCATTTTATCTGCTTTATCAACCATTCCGACCAAAATTTCTGGTGCAAGAAGGTAATTTTTGACTTTAGTACATGATTGAATTCAAGTATTTAACTATTAAATTTCAAAGGAAATGCAACTCTTTCATATAGTCGATTGAAAAACACCATGCAACATCAATCAAATCAGAAATTGTTGTGGTTCATTAAGAAGACGGCATATCAAGTGCTTCCAAAATCCGATCGCAATGAGAGAATTGAACGTGAATGGCTGCTATTGGGAGAACCTGGTACGTCAATTTCTAAACAAGGTGATACCCAGACAGATGATGTTGAGTCGACAATTTTATCAGATCCATCTTCAGACACAAATGAGGGTGTACTTCAAGAAAAAGACATTGATCGGAATTCAGATTCGGATTCATCGACTGACATTGATGCAATTGTGGATGAATATCGTCAAAAAGTCAAAGTAAGCACAGCTGGCGTAAATGATGTTGTTAAATTACCCTCCAATGGCTCATGGATTATGGCAATTTTCCTTCTTCTTATCATCTTAGCTGGAATTGCAAGTGCAACATATGGAATTTTAAATGATCAATACACTTTATCATACACATCTTTAACATTCATATGCATATCAGTGATAATGCTCCACATTTTACCAAAATATCAAACATCATCCCTTCATCCTTCAATCGTGACATGCTCTCTCAGTATTGTTTCATTTGGGATTTTCCTTGGAACGATAATATCCGAGTGTTGGGCACCACTTTTGTTATGGTTCACTGCAGCCCTCCTCATTTTTGTCCGGTGTGATCAGTATTTTTGCATGTGCTTAAATGAAAATTCATCGGATCCCTCAATGAACGAATTGCTTATCTCAAAAGGTTGTACAGCACATTTTGCTGGAAATCATCATCAAACTATTTTAATGGAGAGAGATCTTTTACACAGATGACACATTGAGTCCTCAGATAGTGAGGATTATGATGGAGAGGAAACAGAATTGACTGAATAAAGTGCGTTGTTTTTTTGAAACATTTCTTATTAATAAAAAATATTCATGCTGTTTTTAAAATTGTATTACAATGTAACTTTTTTCGCTCATATTATGCATGTTTAAATGTAATTTCATTCATTTATGTTAATGAAAATATGTGTTAAGAATCATAATGGAAAAATAAAATCTTAAAGGTAATTTTTGTTGAATTCTTTGATCTTGAAAACTCCACTGACATTGGTAAGGAAATTATGTTAAAAATCCTGTTAAATGAATAAATTATGCATTTTTGATCATCATAATTTCAAATTAAAAGCACTTTTAAAATTCATGATTCCATGTTAAACTAATTATCACAATTGAAACAAAAGTAGTTTATAATGATCACGATTATCGAAAAACAATTTAACGTCGTAAATTTGAAAGCGTGGCATTTATTTTTTTTAGCATTTTATAATAAATTTCGGGTAAAATCAAATTCGTATAAGGACTTAGTGATTTAATTAGGCTTTAGATTGAGGAAAAACGAATGAAAGTGCATTTTAATCATGCGAACCACCAGAGACGTACTTTCTAAAAACATTCTCTTATGTTTTATCAATTAGCACTTTTGGTGTTATATTTAAGTAATTTCTGAATTAGTTTTTTCTGCAACGATTTTTGAAATCTTTAAGTGATATGGTTATAAAATTCTCGAGCCTAAGCTTCTCATTGTGCCATGGGCCTTCTTCGAGCTTAAAGGTTTTATACTCGTAATAAAAAATTTTACTTACTTTTCAGTGGAAAAGACTTTTCTTGTATAAGGTTAGATTATGAATATAGCTTTAGCTCACCCTTGAACAAATTAAGCTTCGATGACCTAAGAATTGTTTTTTTAATGATTTTTTACTTGAATTGTTAAAAATGTCATATTCAAGTCAAATTTTAAGTAAATCATTTTTGTATCGAAACCAAACCCAATTTAAATCATTTTCACTTCTAACAAAAATTTCATCGGAAATATCGTTAGCTTAAAATTATTCATAATTTCAGTCATCATCGTAAGCTCGGTCTAAGAAGTCCACCAAGTGATCAAAAACTGTTCAAAAATATAGTTCAAGGTCATTCGTATCATAAAATCCAAGAACTTTAAATGAATTTAAGTTAAAATGAAAGTGAAATTACTTCCCTAAATTTTTCAAATAAAAAAAATAATTTAAAAATATCAGTTAATGACAATCATTTTTTAAATTAAAGAAATTTTTTTTCAAAAATGCATAGAATTAAATCCAGAAAAACTAAAAAAATATTTTTTTCTCACACAATCTTTAATCTACTTTTTATCATCATAAGTAACCTATTTCTAACCATACAAGGTGATAATTGGCTTAATATTTTCTCTCATGTAACACACTTAATTTATTTCAAAAATTCCATTAACTAGGTGAAGTGTGTTCAAATGGTGCTCATATGCAACACAAAACACTTTGCAACCAATATTATGAGTGTGTGAATTTCAAATGGACATTGAAATATTGTGAAGAAGGACTCATTTACAATCCATCATATGAACTGTGTGTATTACCAGGTAAGGATTCTACGATTCCATCGAATTCCATGAAAAAAAATCCCAATAAAAACACTAAAATTTCAGATGAAAATTGGGATTGTACATTTACAGTAGTGACCACTAATGATTCAGAAAACATCAGTATTAACGAAAAATTGAATGACAATATCGAGTATGTTAAATGGTTAAAAGTTGATCCACTTCATCAGTCCATGGAAGAAATCGACAGTGAGATTGTGAATAAAAATGTAAATTTAAATGATGAAAGATACGGAAAAAGTAAGCCAGTGAACGAAAATTCAAATGATGAAGATAATTACGAGTCAAGTGGCAGTGGAAGTGTCGAGCTTTCAATTCGAGACAAAAATAATGTTATTAATACACAAATTTTGCGATTAAATCAACTGATGAAGGATGCTAAGACGAAACCGAAAACGAGTATGGATGGTTTCCTTGCATCAGATGATGAAAATGAAAAGAAAATTGCAAAGAATTCAATTTCAAAAGCAAGCTTTGACTTCGAACCTCTGAATATCAATCGAAATCTAAGTTATTCAGGAGATTTTTTGAAAGTTTTACTTGAATTCTCACAAAATTTAATGAACAAACCGAATTATCAGACTAAACGTGTCCAACCGACGGTCTTACAGCCAATAGTGCGTCCCATTTACATCAACGTGCCTTATCAACCATCAAATAACCAGGATCAAAATCAATTTAATGCTAATTCAAATCAAAATACCAAAAATCAGGCTTATAATTACGATAACTTATCAAATATACCTTTAGTTGACAGTTACGGTTATCCAATTGCATCACATTTGACCACTAAAAACAGTTATTATCCGTACAGTAATCAGCAGAATGGGGCTCAGAATCAATTTTACTATAATAGACAACTCCCAACTCCTCAGCGTTACGAATTTGATCAAAGTCAGTCATTATTTTCAAATCCTTCCATTCCATCGAATGATGATTTTTCGTACCCTGATACAAGTAGCATGGAATCCTCGTCAAGTGAAGAGATTTCAGGAGGTTCAAAACGATACGCTTACCTTGGAGGCACTGTGTTTCCATATGACCAATACAAACAATCAATTTTACCATATTTGAAACGAAGTGACCTATCAGAGAACGTTGAACTGCTCACATGTACCAGTAGCACACGTCAACCAAATAAAACTGATTGTACAAAATATTTTGTTTGTAATCCACAGTCTGGTGTTCATCCATTTTCATGTCCAATTAATACGGCATTCAATTCAAAGACAAAATATTGTGATGTAAAGACATTTAAGGAGTGCAGAAAGAAAAGGATCAAAGATGAAGCATATCTTTCAAGTGCGCAACGACAAAAGGACTCATCGCAACTGCATTATGAAATGTTACAGGCATTGGAGGAAATTAAAGAATTGAGAAAACAAACACTTCAAATGAATTTGCGAACCCAATCAAATTATCAGAATGCACGGCCAGTACCCATGCAACCATTGATTAATCCGAATCCGATTCAACGACCTTACATGCCAATACCGAATAATCAAAATCAAGCTGATGATTTAATTGAAGACTTAGTGGAAGAAGAGCCGAAACCAGTTCAAACGTTCATAAAACCAGTAAGAAAACCCACGAAACGCAAACGATTGACTTGTTTACAGCCTGGAAAGGTTCCTGATCCAGATACGAATGATCATTATTATGTTTGCTTTAAAACTCCAGAAAACCTTTTGAAATTACACAAACTGAAGTGTCCACAGAATTTCATTTTCTGTGGTAAATCAAGGTTGTGTGTTTTACCAGGAACGTGTACGTAAGAAAAAAAAACGTTAATTGTCGAACAATAAAAATTTTATTTAATTTATTTATAAAAAAAAAATAATTATTTTAATTACAAAAAAAACTATTTACATGATTTTTTTTACATCTTTAAGAAAATCTAGAATCTAAAATATTTGCTATTTCTTGGAATTAAGCCAGCATGCGCTAGAACTGTGTAAATTTCTTTACGGGAAATATTGTGAGCAGCTCTCTCGAATACTGGTTTCTCTCCTGGTCCAAACCTAATTAAATTGTGTTAAAATTTAAACTTTTGAGAAGATCTTTTGAAAATTACCAACTGTTATAAGCCAATGCAGCTCTTATTCGTGGCACTCTGTAGTGTTGGCTCTTTAAATATGGAGGAAGTAAGGCTTCATTACGAGCGTTATCAATTACATCCTTATGAGCGTATTGATTGAATTGCGTAACTGACAGACTGATGAGTGATAATAGGATAGTGATAATGAAAGAAAACCTGAAAAGTATCATAAATTGTAAATTTCAGTGATTTCATACGTAAAGAGAGAATTTTGTAATTGACAAGCTGACTGACGTTTATTTTTCTGTAAAAACCCATACCATAGACATTTCTATGTCCCATACGCAAACTTCAAAATTTTAACAATTAAAGTTAAAAAGTCAAATGCTGCTCTCGGATGACAGTATAAGCTAAGGTCCATTCTTACTAGGTCAGCATGTGAAAGTTTACGGATTCCAGGATTACGTACAATATTTTTGACATTTCCGTATATGTATCTATACAAAATGAACTGTCAAGTTTTACCTGCTTACCCTCTTAAGTATAGGCTAAAAGTTTGCATTTACAATGGAAAGTACGCTTTGGAAGCCTTGTAGACCCTCGTAGAATAACCCAGATAAGGGGGCATACTTTTCGATTTCTTCATTTGTCCAAAGTATGATTTTAAACGAATTTAAGTCAAACTTGCTTGGCCTTCTAGAAGGACTGTAGCCTAATCTGGGAAAAATTGATCAAAATGGATCTTGTGTATCTATAAAAATATCGACTGTCACTTATCTGTCAAAATTCATCTGTTTATCCTTCAAATTTTTCTCATGCTTTTCATCTATTGAAATTATAACGGTTCATTTATTTTTTTTGAATATTTTAGGAAATCAGGAATTTTTTTATTGAAATTTAGCACGAATTTCATCAAATCAAACCAATCAAACCAAAAATGTTGAGGTCAGTTATTAATTTCAACACAATTTCAAATAATTACATCACTTCAATTCAAATTACACTAAAAAAACGTGTCAAATGTTATTTAAGCCATCGATAATCGAATACATAATTAGATTATTGATTGTTTTACTATAATTTCAATTTATTTTTAACATGAATATCTAGTTTTTCTAGCAATTTCTCTTTCAACATATCAAATAACAATCACATTTTCCTTTCAAACTGTAATCTAAATTAATTTCAATTGACTTTTGACTCACATTTTAACTTTAAACTCCTGATTTTATGATGATAAAAATAAATAAAAAAAAATTGTTAACACTTCACTTGTTTTAAGTTATTTTACCATCCAATTCCAAATACAGACTGAATATCAATTGAATTTTTTTAAGCGCGAAAATACACCATCGAGTAGTCCACGACCAATTGCAAAATAATAACAAGAATTGCATATTATTACATTACACTTATTGATTGTACGTTGAATGTACGTTGGTTGAATATAAAGTTTAAGTATATAGAAAGGTTAATTTATAACGTGAATTTAACTTTACATAACAATACGATGCTCCTCATTTACTTTTATTTTTTTATAAACTTTATTTTAAGTATGATAAATATCAACTGTGTTAAGTGCATTAAAATATTTACTATAATTCAACACTAAGTCAGCTTCTTCTTTCCTTCTTGTTATGCTCTTACTTACTTTTCTAGATACTACTCGTTTTATTTTTATTTAGATGATGTTGTTTGTTATTATTATTATTGTTGTTGTTGTATTTCCATTGAAATTGAATGAAAATTGCACTTTTACTTTTTTAATACACTGAATAAAGACGTATTTTTACCCGATTTAGTATCTTTATTAGAGTTAATGACCCAAACATACAAAAAATACGTAAATTTCATTCAAAACTATACATTTCATATATTTAACGTTATATCAACGGTATTTAATGTTAAATTTATATCAAATTGAAATAAAAATACAAAAAAAACTTTTTTAAAATTGATTTTTTTTTTTTTTATTTAAATGATTTTTTTCTCTTTGAAAATCCACACTGCAGCTTTAAGCTGATGTCGCGGATAACATTGTTCTCTCGATATATTACTTAAATCTAAAACTAATCAAAATTGAAAAAGAAAAGGAAGAATACAATTACTGAGATAACTCACATGAGAGGGTTCGTTAGGCCCTGGTTTCCCTGTTGCTCATTAAGAATAAAAAAAAAAAGATCACTGTAAAAAGATATTTTTTAAAAAAAAGTATTTATAAAAGAAAATAAGAATTTCGCTGATGCCATTTGAAGAACAAAAGTTCCCCACTGGGATGAGGCTCTTCTATCAGGGCAAGCCCATCACTAAGTGCAAGTCCTCCAACCATTGGGCGGTAAAAGCTACTCAGAAATTAAAGTTTACCTAATTTGATAAAAAAAAAGAAAAGGAATAAAATTAAAGCATGGAGAATACAAATTGCTCGGGTCATTCATATTGTAGGCGCAAATGTGACTTTAATGACTTTTTGAAGAGAATCAGGTTTGGACTTCGCCGGATATGACCTGGTAAGGAATTAAATAGGTTGATCGCGTGATGTAGAAAACTGTTTCGGCTGTAATTTGTTCTTGAAAACGGGACTTGTATGTGTGATCTACGCCGAGTCAGGTATTCGTGCTGCTCTGAGATCTCCGGAATGTTCAATTTCACTCTCACAAGTCCATTTTTTACTTTATATATAATCATCATTTTCTCATACTTTACAATCTCAGAAACTTTCAATATAGAATATTTTTTGAAAATATCATGAGTGGACAGCCCCAAACCGTAATATTCGTGCCGAAATACGAATCGAATTGCCTTTCTCTGAAATTTAGAGAGTTCTTCAATTTTTGTTTGTGAGGTGGAGCCCCAAATGCTTGCCATGTAGCAGAGATGGGAATGAACGTGGGCAAAATAAATACTTTTCCTAGTAAATGTTATATTCTTTCTAACGCAAGATAAATATCTTGAAAAGTCTTCTGTTGTGATTTCGGCCATGTCGGCTTCCGTGGCAATTTTTTTTCTTTGCTGGAAATTTTCTGGCATTATGAATTGCATGATTCGACAAAGCATGTCATTTTGTATTTTGAATTCTCTTTTGAGACCATCGATTTTTTCATCCATGCTATCAATTTTATGAAGTAATGCGTCCATTTTTCGTTTTTACTTTACTTTTGAATTTTATTTTCCCTAAAATTTTATATAATCATAAAATAATATTTTTTTTTATATTGAAACATCAAAATTCCCTTTTGAATTAATATTTCCATTATGATGTTGGTTCAATGCATTATTTTTATAGTTGTAATTTTTTGTAACAGCCTCTAATTTTGCTAGCATTTCTTTTCGGTCCAAGAATTCTTGGGAATTGTCATCAAATTCTTCTTCGTCAAACCCGCTGCTGTCAATTAGATTATCGCCATTTTCAGAGGATTCTGTTTTGATATCACCCCCTGAAATGGAAGTGGATGGCTTTGAGCTGTTCTTTGAGAGACTGAGGATGAAATTGTTGCCCAGTAAGTGCAATGGTGCCATCGTGTGGGATTGGAAAAATTTTAGCTGAAAATAGAAAAAAAAAATTAATTTATGTGGATGGAAATTAAATGAAATTTGACGTCAATGAATGAAATTAATTAACGTAATGCTGCATGTTTTGTATTGACGTTGAATGGTCGGGTCGGAATAAGACGACAACATTTTACTCGTGAGTTTTGGTTTAAAGGAAAAACCGTTATTGCCTGATAAAATGTTTAAATCTGATTTTTTTTTGTGCTTTTGATCGAAGGTCGTTTAAAAATAAACTAAGAATTTACAAATAGTTTAAAAAAACAGTCGAATTTCGTTAAATCAAAATTCAACGCTACACGTGTCTTAGGCTGATTTCGCTTTTAATGGAAAAAATAGAAAAATAATCCATAATCTTATGTATGGAAAAATAGGCCATAAAAATGTTCCTTCTTCACGTAAGTGTGTTACAGATCTCTTATCAGATATGTCAATAACAGAACAGAAAATAACAATAAATTAATATTCGTTGTCATAATACTTCCACATATAATTGCGGGATACTAAAAAAAATTATTATGAATCTAGAATTTTGTATAAAAAGACATCGAAACCCAATTCACTTGTTATTTATATTGAAGAAGTGAACCAAGTAAGATCAATTACATTTAATATTTTTCTTAAAAAAAAGGATCAAAATGAAGTTTCTCGGGCATTTGCTTTTGTTACTCGGGATCCTGTGCGTCATGATAAAGTTAAATGATGGTGTTCCAGTCGGAAGTCCCGATATTGTAAGATTTTTGGATGGAATTAAGTGGGAAAATTAAATTGAAGTCATTTTTAATTTCAGATTGTAAAAGAAATGCGAGATATTCCGCAATATCATTGTCTGAGGTATTTTAAGCATGATATCCAATTGATGAGACGTTGCCGAAATCATCGAATCGTACAATTGGTGGGACGACCATATGAATAAATATTTTATCAGAGCAATGAGCTTCGTTTATATTTTAAATTTGAAACAAAAAATAACTTAATCGAGACGAGATTCAACTTAAACACTATAAATTGAGAGAATATTTAACATTTTTGTGAATAGCATCAATTTTCATGTAAATAAATGTTAAAAAAAAAACTTACTTCTTTTACCACTGATGGTCCACTTCCTAGTTGGTTTGTATTCCAATACTGAAATTCCTTTTTCGTATGACTCGTTGTGTTATTGGCGAGGATTGAAGCAAACGGTGTATTGTAATTCATTTGTTGCTCATTCAAATTATTTAGATATAATTTTGCTTTACTGCCATCTCCTTCTGTCTCCGTGTCTATGTAGAGTAATTCTTGTTGTGTATTCAAAAAATATAATTGAGATGCTGCCTGCCAATCAGCAACACTCAATTTGGCTTTTGGATATCGACGTGGCACCCATGTCATACCATAGATGTCTGTCATACCTTTGTGTGTATAGACAGGTAACGGTGAATTTATATGAAAAATTATCAGTTCATTTTCTTGACTGAAAGCTGCGATTAGATTTGTCTGCGTATCAATTGAAATGAATTTCGTTGAGAAATTAAATGAAGATTGGAGTCTCAAATTAAGTAAATTCCAAATTAGCAAACGGCTACTTGTACAAACGCAAACTAAATGGCAGTGATCTTCATTTCCAAATAACACGTGCTTAATTGAAGTTGGAGCTTTTTCAATGGGACCTGATTCTAGTTTGGGTGAATCAGTTTTATTTTTTACAATTCTCTTTTTCGTGTCAGGTTTCCTTGAATCAATGAAATGAACGAACCATGTTGGGACATGTAACCGAGTTGAGTTACTACCACGATTTTTTAAGTGTGTATATGAAGCCATCTCTTGGAACTTAAATTCTCGCTTCAGTTTTTGAATTCCATAGTTAACGGTTTTAAATGTGTTTTTCAATTTTGACCGTTTTTTATATAAATATGATGCCACATCGTTTTTAACCATTTCCGAGACCTCATAATGTAAGCCTAGCCTGTGAATTGTATCAATTTTCTGTTCAAAACTCAAATCAGGTGTCAGTATCAATTTTTTGAATAAATTCTCATTTTGATCTGAACTCAATTGATTTTCCAACTTTTTCATTTGATTTATTGTCACAGTGCGTCGTCGATCGTGTGTAATGTCCTTCAGTAACTCATGTTTTTCACTTTTAAAGAGCAACTTGATTTGGTTGATGTAAAATTGACGTTTTTGTAGATTGTCTTGTTTTTTGGGTGATTTTTGGCTGGTATTTAGTGAAATTTGGACTTTGTTGGCACTGCCATCAATGGCATTGGGAGCTGTTAAAGCACATTTCATTTTAAAGGTTTTTGTATCAAAAATGCACAACGTATTTCCGAATCCTGCCGCTAAGAGGGAGCAATCCGACGAAAATGAGGTTGAATTTATGGGACGATCCTTGAATGTTAGGACTGCGATACACATCCAAACTTTGCCTTGATCTGAAATTCCAAAAATTTGTATTAAAACACGAACATTTCCGAAGAAACCCGATCATAATCAAATACTCACGATAAATATTCTTGGAGTCCTCCTGCATCCATAATTTAAGTGTTTTATCTTTACCAGCTGAGACACACATTAAATTTTTCACTGAATGCGTACTGGAAAATTGCAATTTGTTAATTCCCTTATCATGTGGCATCTCGACATTCGTGTTTAAAGTAAATGTCTGTTTAGCCTCATTATATGCCCAGAATTTCAAACGAACTTCCGATGCATGTTGAAAATCATCCCAGACTTCAGCAGTTGCCATCCAACTTACATTGAGAGCACACTGAGTTATCCGAGTGTTGAATAAGAGCTTGTTATACTCGGGACATTGATAATTTTGGGATGTGATATCCAACTGTGAAATGGAGATTTTAAATCAAATTTAATTGATGGTGAGGAAATTAAATTTTAAAAAAACTTACATTGTACAACAATGAATTAGTATGAGTTGAGAAAAATTGCAAGTGTCCTGCTCTTCCATTCAATACAATCGATTGGGTTCTTGGATTGACTTGCAATCCAATGGGAAATGGATTTAATCCGGTATAGTCATTCGGCATCCATGTAAAGTGCTGGATCATGGAAAGGAGTTTCAGTTGAGCGTCATAAAAGTGAATCGCGTTATCATTCGTTGCAACAACAATTTTTGAATTGTCATTTGTTACATTGATGTGAGCAATTGCTGCTGTTATCCTTGGCAAATAACTTCTGTTATCAGGTTCATTTTCAATCCATTTAACTAGAACAGCTTCAGATCCTCCACTGTAAAACATCGTACCCGAACTCGTAAATGCAATTGAATTCACTGGCGTATGATGCCAATGATACAAATCAACCTTGACCACACTTCCCGCATCATTAACATTCCTCCATAATCGAATACGACCCTTTACATCACCTGTCGCAATTGTATCACTCTCAGGATGGCACACAATCGTAGTAAAGTGATCACGATTTTGATTCAAATGCTCTCGAAATGTGGTTTTATTGAAGACAAAATCCACAATATACAATCGTGAGCCTTGAATGAAGGCGAAATAATTTAAGCCTTTCGCTGCAACTGCAACACAAATTTTTGATGGTTTTAGATTCAATCCAAATTTATACATAATTTTATTATCAACGTAATTCATGACAGCGATTGATGGAACTCCATTTGCATCATCGGATGTCCATGTGACAATGGCAGAATTTTTAAAATAAACTAAATTGAATGACAGCACTTTGGGGTTACTTGTACCAAGATTTAAGGTTTTTACGCTTTCCTGCAACCCGTTTTTCCATTGCCAAGTTGAAAGTTCACCATCACGATTACAAATCAAGATACGTGAACTGAGCAGTAGATCCAATTCAATTTTTATAATTGGGCTTGTACTTTTTGTGCTGTAATCACGTACCCATTCAGATGTGACTGCGTTATAGCACTTCACTACATCGTTGCATACCATGAATGCATATCTATGGGGAAATTTAACAACATGAACCTTACATGAAAAGAAAACCATAAAAAAATTATTCTTACTCTCCATCACGAGAAAATACTGGCCGGTGATCAACCAGAGATCCACCAGTTAATTTTTTGACTTTTAACACATCCTCCGAATTTATATTTGAATTCTCCATTATGTTTGACACTGTTATTGTATTACCCTCACCATTAAGTAAAATTTTAGGCGAATTATGGTCTTTGCACATAACTTTTTAAATTGAAAATAATATTTTTGAATTGTGACAATGTGCAATGTTGATGTGTGTGTCTGAATTTAAATTTTAGGTTATGTTTTTATTTACATCTAAATTAGCGTTTAAATTAGCGGTGTTGGATATCGAATGGGTAGAGACATCTGGGGAAAATCAAGAGAACTAGAATTGTAAATATTGACTGCCAACATTTTTTTAGCAATTCAAGGAAAATTTTAGAAAGAAATAAATTGAGTGAAATTATATTTAAACTAAATTCCAATAATTTTTTAGCAGAATGTCACTGTCATATTACCAAAAACGGGATGCTCTCAACTTCAATTATGAATCATATCTGCCAATGTTAAGAGAGAATCTAAGGAATTGTACCCCCCAATTAAGAAAAATCGTTCTTGCCTTAATAAATGTAATCAAAAATAAGACGGATTACAAACCTGAAGCTTTGAACAAGTGTAGAACTGAATTATTGGCACTTCAGGATAAATGGAACTGGAAGATGCCAAATGAGAGAAACAGACAAAAAATTTATGAACCAAAGGTGACTCGAAACTTGGATTTAGATGATGGTCCAGAAGAAATTTCAAATTGTCCGGATGTTATTCAACCAAAAAGTACTTTCTTCTATATCAGACCTCATAAAGTTGAGCCAAAACCCCGAGAGAGACCAAAACCTGAAGTGAAACAAGAAGATTTTGTTATGTCAGTTCCGTTAAAACGTGATTACGGAAGCAATGAGTGCAATGAAAAAGTAATTCTACCATCGAAGTCATCAATGGGTAATGAAAAACTTATTTTTACCCTTATCATATTTTCATTTCAAACTACCTTTTCCTAGATCAAGTTAAGCCAGAAGACATTAATGAGCTGATAAGGAAAGATCTTCAAAGGGAATTGTCACCTGAAATATCACCAGTAATTGAAATTAGCTCACAATCAAATCAAAACCAAAATGATAAATATGTCAAAGATCCTCGATTAAATATTCCTTCCACATCCGTTGCAGGTAGTAAACTGAATCCATATTTAGAAAATTTAGGACCGAGAGTTAACGCTGCTTTAAGAGACCCCCGATTGCAAAGCCAAGTCACTTCACGTCCTATTATTCGTAACGTGGAGCCAAATATTGATGTAGAGCAACGTAAAAAGAGTTATATGGACAAATTCAATGTGACAATTCGTAAAAAAGTACCTGAAACTGTAAATGAGCGCATACCAGATCCAAGACTTTCAAGGAAATCACCAAATGCTGAAATCGTATTTAACAATGAAAGAAATCAACTTGAAAATGAAAATATTGAATCAGCCCTGGAACATAGTCAGAGTTCTTTACCATCACGTTCAATTCCAACTGATCCAAGTCCAACACATCCCAGTTCAAATTCAACTGGGACATCAAATTCAAATATTGACCTTAATCGTCAAATAAATTGTGATCCTCGAATTTCGACCGAAAAAAGTCATCGTCTTGACACAGTTAACAAAGAGTCTCATAAAAAGTCTCACATAAAAGAACCAAATAAGGACATGCTTCATAAAAGTGCGTCACGTGATCCAAGACTTTCTCACAAAATTCCAGATAAAAGTATTTCAAGAGACAAAAATAATGACAGAGAACGTAAAATTGAGGCACATAACGACAAAATTAAAGAAAAACAAATTGAAAACAAAATCCATGACACAACGAGAGATGACGGTGATAGAAAAAGAAATGAAAAAGCCAAGGAAATTTCCGTTAACTCTAAATCAACCAAAATACGTGATAAGTCACGTGACAGATCAAATTCACGGCCTCTTATCAAAAAAATTGATGAAAAGGCACAAGAAGTGCGCAATTCAGTTAAAGATCCGCAAAAGGTCCCTAAAAATTCAGAATCAGATGTAACTGAAAGTGCCACACCGAGCATTGAAGATGAAAATCACGCATCTAAATCGGATTCTAGTTCAAACGATGCTAACCCGAGTCCTGAAGTTGCAAATCCCAATTCAAACTCAAACGTAACTGAAAAGAGTGATTCAAATGATGATGAGAGTGATGATGAATCTGATAGCAATGATGAACAAAACACTCTTGTAGTGACCTTGGAAGTTGCCCGAGAGCAGAGATATCGTGGTGAACCAAAGCGTAAACAGCGCAAAGCTCGTGGGCAAGGTCAAAGACGATCAAAACGCCTCAAGACAATAGAAAATCAAATCAAAACCGAGCCTGAGCCTGAAGAACAACCTGAACCGGTAGCTATCGTTACAGCAGCTGATAGTAATGTGAGCTCTAGGACATCTGAAAACACCGAACCACAAAGTAGCAGCAACGAGAATGAGATTGAAATTCCTCAAAATACTCCAATTGATGAAATTAAACAGGAAGGACTGGAATGTGAATTACCAATTTTGAATATGCCTGTCAATGATGCTGCCATTGAAGAGGAACCCGATAATTTTAGTGCCTTAATTAAGAGTGAACCTATATTTGAGACGACATTCAGCCATGAATGTATTGAAACAATCCAAAAAATTGTGAAGAAAGAAAATTCGATTGAAATCGAAGAACTCTCCATTGATATCAAGCCATCAGTGTCACAAGATGAGCCAATACCACAAGAACCGAAACCAAAACGAATCCGGAAAATCAAGGAAGAACTCATTGAATTATCATCTAGTGAAATCGAATCGTCTCGCAACAACATCGAGAACATGAGTTTCATTAATCATCGTGTGAGTTTTTTCTTCAGTTGCAATATTTGTGGATTTTCTACAATTGAAAAAGAAATTTTCACGGACCACTTAAATTCTCATAATGGCCTTCAATGGACAGGATTTTGCTCGATTTGTGATGCCTACATTTTATCTGAAGACACGGATCTTATCAAGGAATATGAACACATGTTAAAGGTTCATGTGAAACAACGTGATGTCATAAATTTAGATGAAGATAAGGAAGTGACTGCAGTTAGACCGATGTTAAAATTAAGAAATTTAGAGAAAATTTTTTAAGTTTTTATGATAATTAACAAGAATGCTCCAAATAAATTGTATTATTGAAATTGAAATTCAAAAACGTGTTTTATCTCAATGTCATTCAGACGACCAACCCCCGACACTCAAATTTCCCTTTTCAAAAGTTGACCTTAAACCGTTTAAATAAATCTGCTTACAGGGAAATTAGTGATGCAAAAATTGAATATCCCATGAAAACTATCAAAATTTTGCTCATTTTAAACGCGTTTATGGAAAGAGGACGAGTGTCACCAAAAAAATAAAGGTAATTGCACAAAATACTCAAAATTAATTCCAAAAAATAGTGAAAATCTTTCAATGAGTGATCACCAAATCAAGATAACATAAAATTTTTATGGGAAATATGTTAGTTTACACGAAAACTTGAACTAAAATTTATGCTTCGGTCATTCGGTAAATTTCAATATGGCAGTCGTACATTTGTACAATTCATTGTGTGTAAGCCTGACATGGAATAAATATGAAAAAAATATTTCACTTTCAATTTTAAAGTTTATTATCGAAATAGGACGTTATTTGAATGGAAATTATTCTTTGAAAAAATTTCATCTACAAATTTCAAAGTGAATTGATGTGAAAATAGATTTTCATCAAAGTTTTCCATGTGTTTTATGGTTTTTCATTAATTTTAAGCGGAATTTCAATGCGATAAAGGAATTTCGGTATGAAATCGATTTAATTTGGTATCACACGGTGAATTTTACGGATAAAATTGAATGAAAATCTTTTCAAACTTTTTTAAATTTCGCTGGATCTTCAAAAATCATTTGATTCATACTCGTACACACGACATACCAGTGTGTGTGTGTGTTTGAATTTGTATGTACATTGCATATACAGAGACGTCTTCAAGCTAAACACAAAAGAATTTCGTTGCAAAAGTAAACCATTTTCTTTTTTTGTTTCTCTCCCTTTCTTTTTAGATTCAAACAACCAAAAACTAATTTGGAAATAGAAAAAGTGGAAAAAAAGAATTGAAATACAAAAAAAAAACAAATTTGAAGCGAAAATACAAAAACAAAAAAAAAATCTTCATGAAAATTAGCTGATCTTGAAACAAATGTCAGTCAGCATAACAAGGCGGAAAAAAACTATTCAAGGAGTCTCACTACTTCGTTTGTATGTAGTGTGAACTTAAAACGAGATTAAAACTATTGAAAAACAAAAAACTGGAAAATAAATAATAAAAAAAATAGTGAAATACTAAAGATATAAAAAATATTTTTTAAATAAACTATATACAGAAAAGCTGTTGTAAATAAATTTAAATAACAAAAAAAAAATAGATAAGCAACTTGTAGTCTTGATATACATATAAAATTAAAAAAAATCATAAGAAAGTGTAGATTTAAAAAAAAATAAAATTCAAATATATACAAAAATTCTTTGAAAAAAACCTGCCAAGTCACTATGATGACCGAAACCATGAACACAAACCACATTAATAATCAGAAACAGTAAGTAAATTCAATTCTATTTGTGATTTAAAGTCCCTTAACCTTACAACTCAACAGATTTCTTTCTAATCTTATTAGCGATGGAAAAATGGATGACCTGGGATGGAAAGCCAAATTGAAGATACCACCAAAGGATACCAGAATTAAGACAAGTGTAAGTGATTTCATTCAATTAAAAGGGAATTTTATGCCTTTCTGTTTCATTTTCAATTTCTCTTGATTTTATTGAGAATTTGGGACCATGGAGAGGCTAAATTAAATTTCAATGTTAATCACGAAAAATGTCACAATGAGACATTTATTTCGTTTCATCATCACGAAGACATTTAATATTAGAGTTATTTTAATTTATATTTGTGAGGCTAATGAATTTTTTGATCTTGAATTGCAGGACGTAACCGATACCCGTGGAAATGAATTTGAAGAATTTTGTCTGAAACGTGAACTATTAATGGGAATATTTGAGAAGGGTTGGGAAAAGCCATCACCAATTCAAGAAGCCGCCATACCAATAGCCTTAGGTGGACGAGATATATTAGCCAGAGCGAAAAATGGTACAGGAAAGACAGGTGCCTACAGCATCCCCGTATTAGAACAAGTTGATCCCACAAAAGACTACATACAAGCACTTATAATTGTGCCGACACGTGAATTAGCCCTACAAACGTCACAGATATGTATTGAACTGGCCAAACATATGGATATTCGTGTTATGGTAACAACTGGTGGTACCAATTTGAAAGATGACATTATGCGAATTTACCAAAAGGTACAAGTAATTATCGCTACACCCGGTCGAATTCTTGATCTCATGGATAAGGAAGTTGCAAATATGCAAAATTGTCGGATTTTAGTACTAGATGAGGCAGACAAATTGTTGTCACAGGATTTTAAAGGCATGCTGGATCATGTTATTCTTAAGCTACCTAAAGAGAGACAAATTCTGTTGTTTTCCGCAACATTCCCCATCAGTGTTAAAAATTTTATGGAAAAACATTTACGGGACCCATATGAAATCAATTTGATGGAGGAACTAACACTAAAAGGTGTAACGCAATACTATGCGTTTGTACAAGAACGACAAAAAGTCCATTGTCTCAATACGTTATTTTCAAAATTACAAATTAATCAGTCCATCATATTTTGTAACTCGACACAACGAGTAGAGCTATTGGCAAAGAAAATTACAGAATTAGGTTATTGCTGTTACTATATTCATGCAAAAATGGCCCAAGCTCACCGAAATCGTGTATTCCATGATTTTAGAAGTGGACTTTGTAGAAATTTGGTATGCTCAGATCTTTTTACGCGTGGTATTGATGTACAGGCTGTGAATGTCGTTATCAATTTTGACTTCCCAAAAATGGCTGAAACTTACTTGCATCGTATCGGTCGTTCCGGACGTTTTGGACATTTAGGTATTGCCATCAATCTCATTACCTATGAAGACAGATTCGATTTACATCGTATTGAAAAAGAACTTGGCACTGAAATTAAGCCAATTCCAAAAGTCATTGACCCAGCTTTATATGTTCCTAATGCAGAAAGTAATTCAAGTAATAATGAGGAACAAGCAAATGTCAGTAAATAAACCTAAATTATCAGTTCAACATCGATTGTATAAAAAAACACACATCTTTTGAAACAAACATAACAAAACAAATATCGTATCACTAGTGAACGATAATTATATAAAAAAAAATTGTACGTATGTAAGATTTATATTATCATAACTTTGCATAATATCATTTTAAGAAAAAACCCATCAATGAAATCAGTGAGTGTGCATCAACTTTGAAGTAAAAGCACAATGAAGTCCAAAACAGTCAAAATTCACAAGGACTTTCCTTAAAAATATTTTTTTTTAAATTAAATCAAACTGTGAAAATTTAAGTTACAAAGTAATTATTTTTAAATGAAATCCGATTTTTTTTCCTCCAACTAAAGCAATATGTTAAATTATTTTTGCATCAATAAATTTTTTATTTCAATTCAGTTAAATTTCAAATTTAAATTTAAAAAAACTCATCATCCATAAAATATTTGTAGAGATACTTAATAACATTGTAATGAAATGACAAAGATATTTTGATAAGAAATTAAAATACTTGAAAAAAAGGACAGAAATTCATAAATTTTTTATGTAAAATCATGTCATTGATCAATTTATACAAAAAATATAAAAATAAAAAAAACTTTGTCATTTATTTATGATTTTATTACGTCTTAATTGTAAATTTTAAGATAAGAAAAGCTTTATCGAGAGAATATGTGTTGAAATCACGCATAACTATGTAAAAAAAAAATAAAAACAAACATTATAAAAAAAGTAAGAAACCAAAACAAAGTCCCATTAAAAAGGGCAGGAGCGGGGATCATTTTAAGATAAAAAAAATTCAAAATTTGATAGGAAAAAGTACATTGCAATGTTTTACAGTAAAAATTAAGACTAAATAGAGAAAAATTTGCATGAGAGTAACGTTATGTGAAAAATTTTACACAATAAATGAAAATAAAAAAAAAAATTAGAAAGAAAATACAAAAAACTTATCAGAACTGAGTGATAACAATCAATCAGACATTAACATTGAACTGAAATTTTCACTGGAATTCCTCCTAAATTCCAGTTGAAATTTCAATTCAACTGTCAAGAATTTTTAAAAAATTTCAAATGTAACCGTTAAATGTTAAATTTTAACTAATTTTATGATTTTTCGGATATTTTTTTATCAAAAACTTGAATTTTCTTCATTTCAAAACAATTATTTTTGAATCGTAAAAAAGTCTCTTTAAACAATTAACGTCAACTGTCAAAACTTAAATTTAAAGTCAAAACTTTTCATTGTTACGACTTTCTTTGAACAGCACCAGACATCGTCTAACATTGAAATTTGATTTGAAATTATTTGGGACACGATTTTGAATATTTTTTATTTAAATAATTAAATTTACTTCAAACAAATGAAGTTTAAATTCAAATTTATTCAAAACAAAACGTTGAAAAAAACCGTTAAAATTTATTTTCTTCTCCATTTCATTTTTTTTTTCTTATAAAAGGCAGTCAAATTTCTGTGCAACTTTGTTTTTTTTATTTAAATTTCAAATAAATAACATAAATCCAACTTACGAAATAAAAATCATGCATGCTGTGATCGTGGAATGATGAATGTTGATTGTGTGCTTCTTGTATGAATGATTGAATGTTAAAATGATGAAAAATTTAATAAATTCATTTAAAAATGGAAAAAAAGTCGCAGTTTTACTTAAAAAAAAAAAATAAAATTATAAAAAACGAATAAAAAAAAAAATCAATAAGAAACTGCAAGAAAAAATCTCTTTATGAAAATTAAACACCATTCTCTCCTAACACCTTGGGAATGTAGAGATATGTTTTGTCTCTTTTTGTGAGACCTGAAATGAAATTAAATGAAAAAAAAAGTAAATCAAGTCATTATTTTTACATCAACTTTTATCATCATCATAATCATCAACGTAAAATAAAAAAATAACATCATAAAAAAAATTAAATTTAATTCAAAAAATTAATCATTCTTAAAATTTTGTAATTAATTATGAAAATTGTGATAAATATGCGGTTTTATTTAAAAAAAAAAAACTAAAGTTAAAGAACTTTGATGATTTTTGCAGCGAATCACATTGAAAATAACGAAATATTGATGAGATACGATCGAGGCTTCAAAGCCTCTGTAAGCGATTGGAAATTCAATGCAATTCATATCAAAAACTCAAATTTCATTGACTCTAGTTTTTTTTTGTATTTTATCTCTTAAACAGAGATCGGTCATCAAAATCATGAATCTTCCGCGTATATTTTTAATTCTTATTATAAAATCGTTAACATTACAGTACCTGCAAAATTTTTCAATCAATAAGAAAAAAAAACATCAATTTATTAAAAAAAATCTTATATTTCAATAACCGTTAAATTTTAAGTGAAATTTGAAGATAAGAGTTAAAATCCTAAAATGGCCAATGAATTTCAAGGTCATACGCTCTTCAAGCCAAAAAATACATAATTTTCACATTAATAATGGTTATTGAAATCATTTTTGAGCTCTTTGCCAAATTTAAAGGACATAACACGAAATATCATGAATTGGCAACCTATGTTAACATCATAGAGCATTAAAGACACGTTTTCTTAGTCAAATTTAAGAACAATAAAAAGATTCATGTAAGGCAAAGATTGGACAAATAACTTAAATCTTAATATCCCTTAAAAATAAAAGTTTTCCTTGTAATTTTTTTTTCCAGTTGAAATTTAATCAGGATCCAACTTTTTTTTCTGATTTTTTTTTTTAAGATAGCAAACCCAATCTTTGCCTTTAAATTTAGTCAATTTATTTTTTTTTGTTATTTGTCAGTAGGAAATTGTAGAAAAAAAATCATTTTTCAAATGAAATCCTCAAAAATCTTAACAAAAAAAATCTAAAATTGACTAAAATTTGCTATCAAACCATTTTCGAGTTATAATTTGATTCAAAATGTAAAGAGAAATAAATCCAACTCAATTCAAGGACAATAAGAATTTGATGAAACATTTTGATATTCAAATGACTCGTTTAACATTATTTCATGAAATATTATTTTATATTATTGGGGTTGATTGAGTTCATAAATTTTTTTTACCAATAAAAAAGTAAATTTATTGATCAAAAAAATGGATGAACTTCATAAAACAAAACAAAAAAAAATGAATGAATGAAAATTAAAGGAGTAGGATAATGTCCCAGAACTGATGAAATAAAAATAAATTGAAGGAACATTACAATAACAAAAAAGGACATTATGGAAAGAAAGAATGAAGAAAAAAAATATTCAAAAAAATTTCAATACTGTGTTACAAATCGTTTAATTAATTGTATTTTTTCAAATTAAATTTAAGGATTCAGGTAG
>LN483880.1:0-68110 GCA_900002565.1 Culicoides sonorensis
TGAATGTTTAATATATATTTTCATACAAAAATATTGAGAAATCATGCAAAAACTGTGCAAATTAAGTTGAGCACTTTGAAAATGCCAATTACACGAAAAATCGTTGATTTGTATAGAATTTTTTTATCCAAGAGGAAAAGTTTAGTTTCTTATATAGTTTCTTCTGAAATGTTTAATATTTTTAAAAATAAAGTATTTTGTTTTTTAAGTTTTCCATGCAAAAAAATTGAGGTTTAATACAAATCAACGATTTTTCATGTAACTGCCATTTTCAAAGTGCTCAACTTAATTTGCACAGTTTTTGCATGATTTCTCAATATGTTTGTATGAAAATATATATTAAACATTCAAAATTGAAAAAAAAAACTCAAATTCGGATATTATAGTGAAAATTAACAAATTATGTTTGTAAAACATTTATTTTTTATTTAAATTTTAACATGATTTAAGGAAAAATAGAGGAAAATTCAAAAAATTATTAAAAAAAAACTAGCAGCCTAAATGACTTTCTGTGAACGCCAAAAATTTTTATTTTTTATGTACTTTAAGACTGTAAAAGGATTTGCCAGTAGTCAGAGGTTTTTTTATTTTGTTGTCCAGTGTAATACAACAAAATGTGAATTCAAATATTATTTTTCAAATGTTCTGATGTTTCAGACGAAATTAATTTATTTAAGTTGTTAAAATTATAAGTGGGGCTTAAAGATTGGTTGAAACTGTTGAAATTGAAAAAATTGTTGAAATAATTGAATAAGGCCGCAACAAATGAATTTTAAAAGTTCTGTCCGATGCCCCTTTTGAAAAGTCAAAAAAGATGTGGGACAAAAAAAAAACAATTTTTTTTTGAACCGGATTTTCAATTGAAAATTCATGTTTTTTGGAAAATTAAAACGATTTCTAAGTAAAATTTACGTTAATGTGTTGAAGTAGCAAGGAAAAAAGTAAATAAACAAAAAAAAATCCAATTCGGTCATATTTTTTTAAATAAATTTTGTTAATTTCTGAGTGTCATCAAAATCTAAATTGATCGATTTGATGATTTCTTTGTAAAATGTTGCCAATAACATTCTCAAAAGACTTTTAATCACAAATGTAAGTCTGTTATTAGTGTCATTTGAAAGAAATTGCCTTAAAAACATAATTTGTGAGTGGAACTTTTTTTTTTTTTTTGGCCCCCCCCATCTAACATTTTATTGGATTAGGACAAAACTTTCGATTTTCATTTGTCGCGGCCTAATTGAATAAAAAAAAAATTAAAACTGATAATCATAGATTTGTGTTTAATTCTTAAATACTTTTTATTTACATCAACATTAAATAAGAAAATAAATCGACTAGACGATCACTGTTTTTTGTCTGTATCCTATTTACGTTTTTTGTCTTCATCGATGTTTCGCTGGTATTTTGTAAAGAATAAGAAAACTTGTTCCAATGACGTTTGTCCTAGTGAATAATCTTGAATATCTAATGCTTCCTTATTGTCTTCGATAATTCCGAACATCTGACTCCATTTCAATGTCGTCGATGGAATGTGATATGCCAACATGTCTGAATGTTCTTCCCTGTAATTTTATTTTAAAATAAGTTTAAAATATATTTAAAAAAAACAAAATTCTCATATTACTTTAAATAAGCTCCAGGGAAATGACTGTTAATAAAAGTTTTGATATTGTTAATGTCCGACGTTGGTTCACCTGGAACATTTCGTTTTTTCTTAATTTGTAATACGAAGCCTTTACTGAATTTATTCTTCAAATGCTGTACACTTCCAATGCATTTAAATTCACCATTCACCATAATCTGCCAATGAATTTTAATTTAAAATATGAATAATTTTAATGAAATTCAAGTTTACCGCTAATCGTGTACATAAATTTTCACACTCCTCCATTGAATGTGATGTGAGAATGATTGAACGTCCTTTTTTTCGCATTTGCATGATAACATTCCATAGTTGACGTCTTGCGCCTGGATCCATTCCCGAGGTTGGTTCATCCAAGTAAATGACCGCTGGACTTCCAATCATTGAAATTGCTGTTGATAATTTGCGTTTATTACCGCCACTGAAATAATTTTGTTTTAAATTAAATACTTTTAAGAATTAAGGTCAAATTTTACCTGTAAGCTTTGACTTTCTTATCAATATGTTTCATGAAATTGAGTTCAGTTCCTAATCGGAGGATAACTGAATTGATCATGTCATTTGGAATGCCTCTCAAGAGACAGTAAATCCTCAATGTTTCACGGCCTGTGAGATCTTCCAATAATGCATCGAACTATAAATGAAAAAAAATTGAAGAAATTTCATTGATTACTTGTAAGAAATGTTTCACCTGTGGACAGTAACCAATCAACTTTTGAACTTTATCCATTTTACTTGTTAAACTCAGACCTTGTACAAAGGCGTCACCCTTTGAAATAGCCTCGTCTCCAGTTAACATTTTAAAGGTACTTGTTTTTCCGGCTCCATTCACACCCAATAAGCCAAAACACTCTGAATGATTGACACCGACACACAATTGATTGACTGCCAAAAATTTCTTGTAATATTTTGTCATATCCCGCATCACTAAATTATATTCATTGAGTTCATGTTGCACTAACCCCTTAATTTTATCTTTTTCCACCTTAACATCATCATCCATCACATCATCTTCCGTCTCAGCTATCGTCTTATTGGCCGCAGATTTTGGGAGTCGTAGCAACTTATATTCCTTTAATAGCAGTAGAATGAGTAAAACCGCGCCAACTGCTCCCATGTACACTAAATTACTGCCAGATCCTGGTCTGTCCCACTCAAAATACTTATCCTGATTACAACAAAACGGTATAAATTGACACATCAATTGTTCGGTACATCCCGTCAAGGCATCACATTGTGCTTTACAAATTTGATTTGTTTGTGTGATTATATTCAAATTACTGAATGCTTGAATCATGGCAAAGTGTGGGAATATCAAGAAAATCCAATTTAAAATGTTACCAAGATTTTCCGTATTTGGAAAAACACCGGATTGTAAAATGAAGACAACTGTAAACACGATGACACCTGTCAAGACATTCAGCATAGCCATTCGTGTAAATCCAGTTGATGGGATTGTAAACCAAAATGAGAGAACGTAAGTGAGAGGTAACACTGCCCATATGAAGAGGACAAGTATCAATGTGACTCTACTTAGTTCGGAGAATGTCCTCCATCCTTCTTCCTGGAAGATAACCAGGCAAATTATGTATAAAATTACAGTGAAGAAAAATGAGAGATAATCCCAAATAAATGAAATTGTCCAATATGTCACGATATTCACACCACTAACGAATTGCAGTAACTTGCTACGTGTTACACGTTCTTTCACATAAAACAGGGTATAAAAGGCCGATACAAATGCCATTGCAAAGCCAGTATTGAATGCAAGTTGAAAGCCCATATTATTGCCTTGATTTAATTGTTGTTGCCTTGATGTGGCCGAAACAGGTAACGGTTTATTTGTCACACGAATTTCACAATCATCACGGAATGTCTTCAAAATCGCATTTTGCATCATTAGAATTGTAAGAGGAGCTGTATGATAACCTTGATTATTGAAAAAGGACGTTATATTATTGGGAGTTATTGATCCGGCGATCATGTATTGTGAATTTATCGCTGACAAAGTTTCATTCATTTCCTGTAAAATATATTCCTGGAAATCAGCGTCAATTGGGATGAAATTCCGATTTGGTGGAGGGTTTTTAAACAGACTTTGATAGGTTTTTATGATTTCCTGACTAATTGGATCAAGGCCCGTTGAATTGGATTCAAGTACGGTGCTGGTTTTTTCATATGAATTTAATGTGATTTCAAGGGCTCGTGGTTCGACGTCATTTGTAATCCATTGGCGCACTGTGAAGATCTGTAAGTATGACAATTAAACGTCAAATTTGACATTTCATTTAAATGAGTAGCAAAATTTACCGTTAATATCAAAAATACGATGGGAATCAAGTTTTGAATCACCAGGACTTTGATGTTCCGTATATTGTAGTAATATTTTTTCAGGATCATCGCATATGATTGATTGACTATGAGAGGCCATCCTTTGAGCAGGGGCATTTCATCTGAGCCAGTTTCCACTGAAATTGATATGAAATTAATAAAATGATAGAATTTCACTTGACATTTCATTTGACGTTTATTTTCTATAGAAACACATACGGAAACTTCAAAATATTGTATGTGAAATTTATAACGTCAAAATGAATTCTGTTCAATGGACTTAACTTACAATTATCTTGTGATCTAAATTGATCAAATCCATTCAAATTATCAAGTGAACTGTTATCACTTCTATCGCTAGAAATCAGACCGTTTCCATTTTCTTCGCTATCAATTGCATTTGAATCACTTCCGACTTTTAAGAAGACTTCTTCTAATGTTGTCAAACTCACACCATAACTCGTGATCTTCAAGGACTCTGTATTTTCTTCGATATCAGCGAAAATTGATCTGAACACCGATGAGTATTTGTCATTTAGGACATAACTTAGCTCTGATCCGATATCTGTTTCAACATGAATGTCGGGAATGTATTTGCGAAGAAGATTTGTGAGATTTTCAGGGTCACATCGATCACCTTTCACAACAACAAGACGATACCCGACTCCAAATCGTTTTTTAAGGAAAAATGGAGATCCAACACACTTCAAATCACCTTCTGCCATAATTGCAATACGATCGCCTAAGACATCAGCCTCGTCCATGAAATGTGTTGTAAGTAAAATGGTTCGGCCTTGTTTTTCCTTCATCAGCAGATCCCAAAGTGCTCGACGAGCTGATGGGTCCATGCCCTGTAATGATAACATTTTAAATGACATTTTCATTTGATTTCAGTGAATTTTACTTACACTCGTTGGCTCATCACAAAGCACAACCTTACTGCCGCCACACAATGAAATTGCAACAGATAATTTTCGCTTCATCCCACCTGAGAGGGTTTTTGATTGGGCATTCATTTTATCCTTCAACTCAATTAATTCAACGTATTTATTCACTTCAGCCGTCACTTCTTGTTTCCTCAATCCCTTTAATCGACTGAAGAATGTGATGTGTTCCTTTACTGTCAACTCATCAAAGAGAATGTTATGTTGTGGACACAAGCCCAACGAATCTCGCACACCATCAATGTCTGTTCGTATATCCTTGTCATTGATGGTTGCCGTGCCCGAGGTCGGTGGGATCATTCCAGTCAGCATACTCATTGTAGTAGTTTTTCCTGCACCATTATGTCCTAACAGAACCGTAATCTGATCTTCATACATATTGAGACGAAGTCCTTTAACTGCAACTTTCTTATTCGAATACACTTTACGCAAATTCTTTATTTGAATTCCCGCCTCCTTATCCAATGGATCTGGTTCCATATTGTGCAATTTCAACTCTGAAATACGGAAAGTGTCGTCATCAATGTGATCGGACCTCACTGAACTGCCTTTACACCAAAACGATTTCGTGAACAAGAAATACCACGGTTCTGCAATTCCATATTCTCCTGGTTTAATTTTTTCCACATACAATGCAATTGCCAGGTAAATAACGGCATCAATTATTAACATAACCATCGTATTTCCCACAGTAAATGTGTCATCTTGTGTAACGGGTTTAAATAAATTTGACCACTGAAGACCTTCACCAGTGCCTTCATGACGCATCGCCAGTTGGAATCCAATTGAAACAGCACTGTTGGAAAAAACGCAAAGGCCCCATTTGGTTCCTCCTGACATGTTATCATAGCTTTGAGCCGTTATGGCAAAGGGTGTGTATGACAGGAACCACAGAATGCCGGATATCATTGAAGCGGTGTTTGCTTTTGAGAAAAATACACTCATAGCGAAACAGAAGCAAATACTTGCAACTGAATAGACAAGGAGATAAACCCAGAGGACTGACCAATCACTGTATGTGAATACGGAAATTTCTTTGCCAGCCTTGAACTCTAACTGAAAATTAAAGAAAATTATTATAACACATTTAATTATGAGAGAGAGAGAGAAAGAGAGACTCACTTTTAAAATTACGGTCATCAATGAAATTGTTACCAAGAAAAATATCAAACATTTGATGAACCATGCAGTCCAATGAAGCCAATTACTTAATCCCATTATTTTCATCGCCTCCTTAAGCTGCTTCTCCTTTTCCACTGTGATATATTTGACGATATTAATTGAAGTATACAAAAAACTTATCACAATAATCAGTGGAA
This sequence comes from Culicoides sonorensis, assembly GCA_900002565.1. Taxonomy (NCBI): domain Eukaryota; kingdom Metazoa; phylum Arthropoda; class Insecta; order Diptera; family Ceratopogonidae; genus Culicoides; species Culicoides sonorensis. Next base: position 6,237 of record LN483880.1, read on the forward strand.
TGAAGGCTTCCAAGCCTAACAGTAACGGATCACTCATGTACGGTGGATACGGAAATCTCTGTAGAAATATCTCAGGAATTTCTTCTTTTGCCACCCCTGTCATTGTCTGTGTATATGCCTTTGATATAGCAGCTTGCACTGGTATAAACCCCTCCCTAAAATAGCCTGGGGGCAATCCACCATCATTCCTTTCACGATTTCGCGGACCTGCCACTTGCAACGCTGGAAACATCAAATCTGTGAACCAATTGTAAAATTCAACAAATGGACCTTCATCATTTGTCCTCAATTCATATGGAAATCTCAAGGTAAATGAAAAATTCTTTGGCAATTCTGTTATTGTACTCCATTCACTTGGAAATTCAACACCAACAAAAATGTTGTTTGTAATCAAGTGTCTTTGTAAATCCAGGGCCGTTTCATTGGAATCAATTCGAATGGGGATTTCAGTATCCAAATTTGAAATTGAATCATTGATTAGTTTATCTAATACTGGATTTGTAGGTGAATATGCGATCGCCCAATCAACTGGGGGATTCACGTCGTGCCATTGAACGCGTTCAAGTGTGTTTATTTTTTCGCCCACATAATATTTTGTATCGGGATAGTAAACTGGGTCAACTAATCTGAAAGTAAGTATTCGAATTTAAATTTCTTTAAGATTTCAATTAAATTAATCAACTCACCCTCGCATTAACAGCAAAATACTCGTAAACAGAATTGGCAATAAAATTTCAAATATTGTTTGAATTATGTGTCGTGACTGGATTATCCAGTTTTTCCATAGTAATAGAAGGAATTTGTCCCAGGCATTAGTTGCCATGGTCTTCTGAAATTGAAATGAAAAATTTAATTTGATATATCGTGCCAAAATTTTGATCGCTAAATTTGATTAGATAAGACAGTAAATTGGATCACTTCCGATATGAAATTCTTTTCAAGAATTTTCTATTTTTTTTATTGAATATTTATTATGATAACGGATTTTTTTTTATCTATTACATTACTTTTGATAAGAAAATGTTTGATTAAAATTTATATAAAAAAAAATAATGGCAATTCATGATAGACTTTGACCATGATATCATATGAAAGTGAATCACACTTGCTTTTAGAATTCAGACGAAATTAGTTTATTGATAAAGTAAATATTTATAAAATGAGTTCACTATAAATAAATATTCAATATGTATTTATTTTTAATTTAACAAAAGATTACTACAGATTTCAGTACTAATGTATTAAAAATATAAATAATAAGGGTAAAAATTTTTGAACGTAATCGTGAACAATAAAAACAAGCGCATTTTCAAGGAATTGTTAAATTTTTTTTTTTTAAATAATTTCGATGATTTTCAATGAAATTTCAAGTTTTTTAGAATGCTAGATCATTTAAGAAAATTAAATTTCAAGTGCCTGGTAAGTAACAAGCCAACAAAACTGAGATAAGATCAAGTCAATTCAGGTATTGCGAGAATGGAAATTGCAAGACACAAATAAATATCCAAGTGTAAAAGACACACATCTGCTATTTCAACAAGAAAAGTTGATGTCAGTAGTTCTCACTGGTTAAATATGACAGAATCAATCATAACTCAAACGTTTGATTCACTTTCAATTTGGTAGAGTCAAACTTTTATCTCAACAGGTTCATCGTATAATAAGCCCAGATGATTAAGGATTCGATCATTTCTGTTGGGTCTCGATTCACACATAGTTGAAGCAAGTTACACAAATATTTTAAAATAAAATGAGCCCCATTCATCGAGCCAACAAAGACTTAATACAAGTAAGGAGGAAAGCACGAAGTGTAAGTAAATTTGTAATTTGTGATACATTTGAAAGAAGCAACTTGAAAAAATCTTAAATAGCTAAAAAACAGGATTAACCTAACAACTTTCGAAGACATCCATGATCACAATACTAGAAATAAAAGAAACTTGATTCTACTAAGAACACGAATGAATCTCAAGTACAATAGTCTCTTTGCAAAAGACCTGATGAATTCTAATGTGCTCAGACAATATATCAAGAATATAAGTAATTTTCCTCTTTTTAAAAAAACCATACAAGGGCCACAAAATGAAATATTTTAACCCAGATATACGATAAATCTGTTTTTTTTTTAAGTTTAATTATTAATTAATTTAATATTTCCTCGCTTAGATATGTCTAGCTGAGTACAAAGATACTCTTCTTATACATTAGTCTAATAAGCTGTAAGAAATTAACGGTCTCTCAAAGGTATTCTATTAACACTATTGTTATTGAAGTCTTGATTGAAATAAAATCGTATACTTCAAAGATCTGAGCAATTTGGTGAACCAAATATGAGGTTGAAGCCAGTCTTCCCAAAACCACAATATAACAAACAGATGACAGAGGTCAAAGGCTCGTATCGAGACCAATTTATGCTTGACACCACTAAGGTCAACTCTACCAGTCGTTCGTCAAAGACTTGCCAAATTCCCAAACAACTTACAGATTTTAACAAAAAGAATTGGTATGGACAAATGCTCAGCACCTGCAGTGGCTGTTTTGAGATTTTATTTAAAGAATAAGAAGCTGCTGACAATTGGAAACGTCTTATGGCAGAACCTGCGGTCCGTTGTTTACAAATTGAACGAGAGCCATGGAATGTTGATTTAATTTAAAAGCTTTGGACGCACGGACAGACAGCACAGGTTCCCCCAATGCTCATTTTTTTTCTACATTGACAGGAAATCAATTTTATATTTAAAATTAATGGTCAGTTATGTTCATTAATATGGTCAGAATGTGTCCTGTGATCGTCACTTCACTCCAGGTGTGAAAGAGGTCTGAAAAGCCTTTAAAACTTTATCAAAATTTTTTGTTTATCATTGAGCTTGTTTTTGAAATTGAATTGGCTTCTGATGGAATGAGTTCAAGTTGAAAAACCGTTAAAATTTTCAATTAAATTCCATTTCACTGATAAATGAACTGTAATATTCAAAATATAAATTTTCATCGATTCCTTTGTTACGCATTTTCACTTTATATCGCCTTATCGTGATTTTGAAGTTCATTACACTCTTTTCTTTTTCATATTTAAGTTCAAATTTAATTATAAAACTATTTAATTTTGCCAAAATCGTTGAGTTACACTTTAATTATTTGATATTTTTTGATCCATTTAACATTGACTTCAGACTTTTTTTATCTAATCGATTTTTTTTATATTTATGATTATTTTTTTGTGTCTGATAAGAACTGATAAGAAATGTTCAAGTTCATACTAAAATTTGTGAATTCTAACAGGATTTTTTTTTTATATTAGTTTCACTGTAATTTCAATGTCTGTGATTACTTCACTTTGTAAATATTACAGTTTACTATGTTTATATGACACACCGAAGAAATTCCATGAATTCTAATCGCATAACGTTACATGTATAGAAAACAGAAAAAAATAGTAATAATTTTAATCACCTATAATTTATTTATTTAACTCTATTTATTATTAAAACACGTCGTTACTGTTCTACTGCTAAAATGGTAATGGCCTGTATTTAAGTCAAAATTATTTGTTTTTGTGGAAATGAGGTAATTTCACGGTATTTTACTTCAGTTCACGACGAACGCTCAATCCCAACTAAAGTTTGAGTGTCGATTGTAAGGCAAATAAATATATCAAAAAAATTATTAACTGATATGAAGATATATGACGAGAACTCAATTAATTTTGGGTGATTCATTGATAATGTGTCATGATAAGTGTTAGGGAAGGGCCATGAATGAGGTTAAATTGAAATTTTAAATTTTTATTAATTTCTTGGAATTTAAATGAATCATCTAAAAATATTTCTGTTGAGAAATTTCGGAAAATTTGTGTTTGAAGTCTCTGGAGAACGCTCAATTGAGTATCCTGATTAGATAAGACATTTAAAATGAAAGAAAAAACTCATCGGCTGTTTTAATGCTTTATTGTATTATCATTCCAATTACTATCAATATTTATATTGAAAATATAAAATTTATAACAGATAAAAAATTCAAGTTGAAGATCAATTCTCGTGATTCCATCATGGGACGTCACAACATTCGATTTTGCTTAGATAAGATTAGGTTTTAAGGTTAAAATTGGTACAAAAGTACTATTTCCTGAGAGTTTTTGATACACAATTCAAATTTTAGTCTGATCCTTTTTGGTATTTAGTGAAATGAAGAAACACTTGCTCTAAGGTCGTTTGCAGTAAGCTGTAATCCTCGATATTGAAGATCTTCTTCGCATTTTCCATGTATCCAAACATTTTTGACCATCGTAGCTCAGTTTTCGGCACATAAAATATTAGCGTGTCTTTGTGTTCTTCTCTGAAATTAAAAATTTGAAAAAAATTAAAAAAAAGTGTCATGAACATTTTAAATGTGCGCATTTCCATTGAATTGCCAAATCCAGTTCAGTGGGAAAAGAATTTCAGTTTTTTTTGGAAAATTCAATTATATTTTCACACAATTTCCATATAATTTCATTGTAAAATTGTTTTTACGGACATACCGACAACGCAACTGGTCTCATAAGCGCATTTTATTTCAGTTCAACATGAAATTGGCTCAAATCCAAATATTTACCTTAAAAACGCTCCAGGAAATCGATCAATAATGAATTCCTTTAAATCATTTGACTGAGATTTATCCATCAGCACACTAATTGGCATTTCAGATCTCTTCAGTTTAATTGTCAATATAAGGCCTCGCGAATATTTGTTCTTTAAATGTTGAGCTGATCCTAAGCATTTGAACGATCCATTTACCATAATCGCCATTCGCGTACATAACGCTTGAATTTCCTCCATGCTGTGACTTGTCAAAATAATTGTTTTACCCTCCTGGCGAATCGTTGAAATTATTTCCCAAAATTGACGTTTTGCACCGGGATCCATGCCCTGTTAAAATGAAAAAAAAAGGTTAAATTGAAATTTTTAATGAGAGTCGGAATTGACTTACAGTCGTTGGTTCATCAAGATAAATGACACTCGGATCTCCAAGAAGGGCGACGGCTGTACTTAATTTTCGTTTATTTCCACCTGTGAATTGAACGGAATTGAATTGAAATGTTCCAAGAAATTTCTTTGATTCAAATACCACTATATTCCTTGACTTTCTTTTCAAGGTGTGGCAGGAAATTCAGTTCTCTTGCCATTTTTTTCGTTATTCTTGGAATATCTTGCTCTGGAAATCCTCTTAATAGGCAATACATTCGGAGAGTTTCTGTTCCAGTCAAGTCCTCTGAAATGAATTGAAATGTAACTTTTTGTATGGTTTGGAAATAAAAACTTACCTAAAATGGCATCAAATTGTGGACAGTAACCAATCCTTTTATAGACCTCATTTAATTCCCTTTTAACGCTCAGTCCATCGACGAAAGCATCGCCCGACGAAATTCGGTGATCTCCAGTCAACATTTTGAATGTTGAGGTTTTTCCTGCGCCATTTATTCCCAGTAATCCGAAACATTGTCCACTGAAATCAAATTAAAATAATTTTAGCTTCAAATTGATCTTAATTTCATTTTTTTTGTTTACCTTTTCACAGTCAACGACAAATGATCCACCGCCAAAAACTTATCATAATACTTTGTCAAGTCATTCAACAACAAATTATACGTAAAATAATCTGAGGGATCCAGTGATTTGACTAAATTTTTTTGATTTAAAACATCCGTATCGGGTTCCTCGCCATTATTTACTTGATTTACACTGCCTGTATTTCGATTGACCTTGAACCATCTTCGTTCGATTCCGATTAGTAAAATTAATGCAAGTGTTCCAGTCAAAAACATAAAAAGCACATTTCGACCAACTCCAGGTGATTTCCATTGAAAGTAATTTAAATCATCACAACACTCCGGTATCATGGTACAAATTACCTTTTCCATAAATTCTTTATCGCAACTGCCCATATGCTGACACTGACTTTTACAGATTTGCTTTGTGATTTGGATTACATTTAAATTGTTGAAGGCATGACTGAAGGCGAAATGTGGGAATGGTAAAAAGAGCCATGTAAGCGTGTTTGAGGTGTCTTTCAAGTCAAAGATGTCCATTGCAGTGATGAAAACCGTTAAGAAACAGAAAAGTCCGGTTAGGATGAAAATCATGGCGATTTTTGCAAATCCAGCTGAAGGTTGAGTGAATTTGAATGCAAACAAGTAACAGAGTGGAATGACGGCGTAGATGAAAACAGCAAAGAGGATTAAAATTCTTGAGAGTTCGGAGAATGTTGACCAGCCCTCTTCTTGGAATACGGCGATCGTAATGACGTAACACAAGGCAGTCACCATGAATGTCAAATAATCCCAAATGAAGGAACATCCCCAGTAAATTACGGAGTTGATTCCACTGACGACTTGTAACAGTTTTGATTTGGTAGCTAATTCTCTGATAGGGAACATGATGTAAAAGGCAGCTGCTAACGAAAATACGAATCCACTGTTGAAAGCGAGATTAAATCCAACGTTATTTCCATTTTTCAGCATTTCTCTCTGTAATTATTTGAGAAAAAAAATTGAAAGGTAATTTTAAATAAAAGCTTTAAGTGCATTTCTATGAAAATTTTAATTTAATTTTAAAATTTTTAAATTAACAAAGGAACACTATAAAAACAGTTAGTGCTGACAAAACCCCTACTGTGCAAGCCAGCAAAAGCAGTTTTGATCATCATCAGGTTATAAAAATGACTGAGAACAAAGAGACGAGAAACAAGAAGTAAACGGGTTTATTTCGAGGAAGTGAGAACCAGGCGAGGTAAAGGAAAACAAAGATAAAACTGAAAAAATTATTGTCAGGTGTCCGTTTCAACAAGGCATTCGAAATGAAGATGAAGCGTTTAAAAAATTAAACAAAAATCATTAATTGTATTCTTCTAAAAAAAATGTTCTAATGTGTTCCTAGGAGGCCAAGGTTAAGAGCCCACCAAAAACAGCGGAATCTGACCAAACTGTTCTCCAAATGGGTATCATAAGAGTTTTTATCGAAGGATATTTCTGCCTAGCAATGCTGGAAATCAAAGATTTCACTAAGGAGGAAGAGAGTCTGGAATTCATATCGTTATAAGTAACTATCCAAAATGAAGCCACAGAGAACAACGAAGGGAAGTAGCTTCAGGAGTAAAATTTTTGCTATTTTCCGTAATTTAAAAAAGTTTCGCGTTTTTTTATATTTTCAAATGAAAAGTCGGCCATTTTGAAAATTCAACTGTTTTAAAAACTCCAATTTTTTTTAACGAAGCATCCCCAATATTCCCATTTATTTTAGATCGAAGAGTAATGCACTAAAAACTCACCTTCGAATCACTTGAAAGCGGCATCGGATGATTCGACACTGAAATCGAACAATTTTGACAGAAAATTTTAAGAATTGCATTGTAAATGAGATTCACACTCAACGGTGCTGTATGAAATGCTTGATTATTGAACCATGCCGTTACATTTTCCTTTGTCACACTTGAGGCCACCATATAATAGCTGTTCACTTCAGGTAGTGACGAGTTCATCTGATAAAAAAAACAACAAATTTTAAATTTAAATCAAAATTCCTCAAAACATTTGAGTGAAATCTCACCAAATCAAGTAAATACTTCTGAAAATCAGTACCAATAACAGCAACTTCCTGTTTCCCTGTTTCATTTAACGCCAGTTTGACGTATTCATGCGTGATCTGTCTTTCAAATGATCGTTTATCGAAAACAGGATCCTCTTGAATGAGGGTCACCGTATGACCATAAGAGCCCAATGTGATGTTGAGCCAATTAGGGTCAGGTTTTTGATTCCATTTCCTGTAATCAGTGATTGAGAGGATTACGGTGATGATTGGCATGATATTTTGAATGAGAATTGGAATCGGATTTCGAAGGTCATATAAGCGCTTTTTCATGAACATGGCTTTTGATTGGTTTGTAATGAGGGCGAATCCAGATAAAAATCGTTGTTTGTGATGAAATGAATCTGGAAAAATTTGAATAAAAAGTTAAACTTTGACTTCAATTAAATTTCAATTGAATTTACAATTTCCTTGAGTAAGACTCGTCACGGAGTCCCCTGAATTGTGATGGCTCTGCACTGAAAGTTCAATATTTTCGAGTTTTGGCTCAGATGCATGTTCATCATCGTGCATCACTTTGAGGAAAACCTCTTCCAATGTCGTCAGGGTGACACCAAAACTTGAAATTCCAAGATCCTTTGAATTGTTTTCAAAATCTTCCAGTAATTCCTTGAATTGAGATATGTAGGACTCCTTTAAGAGATATGTCAGTTCCGAGCCGATATCGGTTTCAATGTAAATGTCAGGAATGTGAGACGATAAGAGTTCGGTTACTTTTTGAGGGTTACATGACTCAGTTTTTACACAAACAAGTCGATATCCAACCCCGAATTTCTTTTTCAGGAAAAATGGGCTTCCCATCTAAATGAAATGTGAATTGAAATTAAATGACAGAAAAAATTGAAATTAAATTCCTTACAGTTTGCAGTTCGCCTTGACTCATGATGGCAATGCGATCCCCTAAAACGTCAGCCTCGTCCATGAAATGTGTTGAAATTAAAATTGTCCTTGATTTCTTTTCCTTCAAAAGTAATTCCCATAATTGTCGTCTTGCACTTGGATCCATGCCACTTGTCGGTTCATCACATAACACGATTCGGCTTCGTCCACAAAGAGCGACACAAACAGACAATTTTCTTTTTTGACCACCACTCAATTGTTCTGAGGGTGTGTTGATTTTAGCTCCCAATTCAAGTAAATCGACATATTTATCAATTTCCTCTTTAATTTCATCAGGTCCCAGTCCTTTGAGCTTGCAATAGAATTCAATGTGTTCTTTAACCGTCAATTCATCAAATAAAATATCATATTGTGGACAAAAACCGAGAATCGATCTAATTTTATCCATTTGTTTGTTTATATCAAGTCCATCCATTAAAGCAGTCCCGGAAGTTGGTGCCAGCATTCCAGTCAACATCGCCATCGTCGTTGTCTTACCTGCTCCATTATGTCCTAACAAAACCGTTATTTCATCTTCAAACAATTTCATATTCAGACCATGCACTGCCGTCTTTGAATTTTCATACACTTTCCTCAAATTTCGTATTTCAACACCTGGCAACAAGTAATTTGGACTCGGTTCAATATTTTCCGATAATTTAATGTTATTAAAGTACGGATCTGCTTGAATTCGACGTTGACCTCGCCAGTACTCAAGTGTAAATGGAAAATACCATTTAAGTGGCACCCCATACTCCCCTGGATTTATTTTCCCGATATACCATGTGACAATGCCGTATATGATCGAGTCAAGTATGAACATGACCATGCAATAGCCGACTGTGAGTTGGTCATCAATTGTGACAGGTTTGAAGATGTTATTCCATTGCAGACCAAATCCAGTGCCTTCGTAGCGCATAATGAGTTTGAATCCATACGCCATTGATGTGTTTGAGAAGAGACAGAACACGATTTTGATCCACAGGGACATGCGATCGTAACCTTCAGCGGTAATTGGGTATGGCATGTATGTTAAAAACCAGAGAAGGGCTGTGAAAGTGAAATTTAAAATGAAATTAACGCTTTTAAATTTAAATTAAAAATAAATTACCTGCCGCCATGGTGCCCGTGCTCGATTTACTAAAAAACGAGCTGAGCATGAAGCAGAACATGATCAAGGTCACGGAATACAAGAAAAGGAAACACCAAATTGTGGTAAAATTTGATTTTGTAAAAACTGCTACATTTTCTTTGATGGGCCATTTCAGGAGGATTGTGATGATTGAAATTGTGATGGTTAAGAAGATGATTGATTTGGCGAACCAGGCAAACCAATGCAATTTATCACTGAGGCCCATGATCTTCATCGCTTCCTTGAGTCGTTTTTCTTTTTCAACTGTAAGGAGCTTGGAAATGAAAATATTCTTTTAAAAATTAATTCATAAATTTAATAATAAATTTCATCGTTTTTGGCTTTGCGAGACCTGGCACCAACGTGTACGTGTCTATGCATGATCTGTAGAGTAATACACTTCCGTTTTTTTGAAAAATTTGTTCATTTTCGCAAAGTCCGTTATTTTGAACTCGCAGTTTTTTTTTAATTTCGCGGGTTTTTTGTGATCCGAGATTTTTTTCACGAGCCGCGGTATTGGAAAAAGTCAAGTATTTTGAAAAATTGCGCAAACTTTGAACAGTCGGCCATTTTGAATTTGACAAAGACGGACGGACGGCATGTGCGCCCACAATGCTCTTTTTTAATTCAAATCGACCAGAAATACGCAAAAAAAATATTAAATGGATCTGATTCGAGAATTTTCTTTCATAATTTGAATTGAAGTACTTTGGGTTGAATTCAACTTATGCCACATCCCTGCTTTCATTGTAATGACAACAAATTTGACCTTGACCTGTACTTACCTTCACCGTATTGATACACACATACAAAAAACTGTTTATAATGATGACTGGAAATAAAAATTCAAGTCCCAGCAACAATTTATCCGATTTATATGCTGGATAAGGAAATCTCTGAACAAAAATTTCCGGTACAGTAAAATTTTCATCCCCCTCCATTTGAATCCGCTCAATGAATTCCCTTGAAATCACATTTTGTACCGTTAAAAATCCTTCTCTCGCGTAGCCTGGTGGCAATCCACCATCATCCGTCTTCTCATTTCTCGGCAAATTCTCTTGAAATTGCGGAAAAATCAGGTCTGTAAACCAATTAAAGAGTGCCACAAAATTCGAGCGGTCATTCCGCAGTTCGTATGGAAATCGAAGTGTAAAATCAAGATTTCGTGGTATCCTTGTGATATTCTATAAACAAATAATATTATTTCTTTTAAATTATTCATTAAAATGCTATTTATAGGACTTTAAAATTCAAATTAAAATGAAATCAATAAAATTTTACTGTAAGAATGTCATTGAATTCGATTCCAGTGATGGGTTTTGATGTGATGAGTGAGAAATTTAAATCGCTTGAATTTTTTTTGCCTTCAACGGCAATTTTTTGCGTTGTTTTGATGCGTTCAATGGCAGCTTTAACAAAATCTTCCAGAACCGGATTTTGCGGGGAGTAGAAGATGGTCCAATTGAATTTATTCGAATTTTCATTGATTTTTCTGTGAAATTTCAATGGAAAAAATTTGAATTTTATCGTAATTGGTCGAATTTTTGTAATTTTTGGTCAATAAATTGAATTTAACGACCAAATTTAGGATCAAATCGAACATTTTCTTACTCAATGTAATTCAAATCATTAATTTCCATTCCCTTATAATAAATTGGATGATCATAATTTTTAATGTCAACCAATGATCGAATAATGATAAGGACAGAACAAAACGCAACTGGAATCAAAACCTCCAAAGCCGTCTGTAATTTACTTCTCGATTGAATTATAAAATTTTTTCTCAACAATAATTTGAATTTATCCCAATCCGAACTCATTTTGAGCTCCTTTCAATTCAACTGTCAGCACTCGTCTAAAGAAATTTTCATTTGTCGATTCATGTTGAAACTGATATCAAAGTGATTGAATCAATAAAATATATGAATTTTTAATGGAAAGTCGATGTGTAAAATTTCTCACGGACATTAATTTTAAATGTGGATTAAAGTTTTTTACTCCTGGGAAAGTTTTTCAAGTTCATTAACATTTGACGATGTGTTGTGAATGAAAAAGGAAATGAAATTGCTGTGTATTGCGTCTAGGTCAATTTTAATTTGAGGTTAGAAAGAAACAGAAAAAAAGGATAAAAATAGAAAAATTGTGATGATTGATTGTGAATGGTGAGGATAATTAATGACGATATTGAGCAAAGTAGGTCATTTTTTTGTAATTGTAATGTTAATTTTCTGATAATGAGACGACGAGTTGAGTAATTAATAGGTTGAAAGGGTTAAGTAATTGGAAAAAAACTTCGAATACGATTTATTATTTTTTTATTTCTCAAATTAATGTCATTTAAGTTCCTTTGATCCGTACTCTAAGATTTTTTGATCTTCTCTGATTGCAGTTTTTCCTTTTTTCTAAAACATCCACACATTTTTTTCACACTCCATTTGAATATTTTCCAGTTAAAATAGGCCCCTAACAAAAACAAGACCAAAAATGTCGAATAAACATTCCAATTGAAATATTCCACCATATTCAAACTCGTGGCTGGAGATATCATGAAATCCTGTTTTTTATATCGCATCACGTATTCAACCCAATATTGAGCTGTTTTGACCGGTGTCATTGGTCTGTCTCTGTATCTCTTTGACAATTCCTTAACATTCTCAATGAATTTCTTATCTTCAGTGACACGATTAATTGCGTCTGATAACGACTCAACTGATAATTTATCGTAATCAACTTGAACTGCGATTCCGAGATCTACAAAAGTTTTAATATTATTTCGTTGATCTGCAAATATTGGCATGCCCACAATCGGAATTCCATAAAATATTGCTTCTGTGGTGCTCAAAATTCCTCCGTGAGTTACGTAAGCCCTCACATTTGGATGTGCTAAAATTTCATTTTGAGGAAGCCAATTTGAGACATAAAACTTTGAGTTAGGTGTCAATTCATTGAGAGTCGCTTCATCATCCCATTTGATTACAATTCGCATGGAGCTTTTCTTTAATGCATTAACCCTCTCTTTCCCAGGAGCAGATCGAGCTTTTGATTTTTTGATTAAATTCAATATTTTGATGTTTATTTTAGTTGATTTTGACCCAAAAAAAATTAATCAATCAAAAAAATTTGGTTTTCAGAATAAAAAATTTACACGAGAAGCTTATAAAAATACGTATAACTCCTATAGAAATACGTACAGAAATTTTACTATTAAAAATTGATATAATTCTTCTGACATTAATTTTATAATATCATTGAGAATTTTTTAAAAACCAGTACAGAAACATCAAAGAAACCCTTCGAAGAATCGGTTCATTCAAGAAAAAAATGTCAAAAAGCGAAATATATACATTAAAAACGTATTTAAAATCATTGTTCCACCCGTGGGACACTGGGAAAGAAAGGGTTAATTATCAAAAGTTTTTTATCCAAATCAAGGTCTTTCAATTTAAGGGAGGAGCCCATGCAAAAATAAATGACACCAGTTTCCGCCTCGTCCATGAATCGCTTCAATGGGTCGGGAAGTCGATTCAAAGTATCTGGAATGTGAAGTCCACCCACTTCAATCATGTTTGTCATGTAAGGCAGAGGTTTGTTGATCGTGAAATGACTGTTCATTAAAACTAATTGCACTGAGTTTCTCACTGTCTCTCTTAAATTGTACTTTGAATTCGGAAAAAATTCGGCAAATAAATCCTCCTGGCTCCAAATTGCAAATTGAATAAGCAACCGCATAAGGATATTAACCAAAGTATTTATGCATCGCTCAATGAAATTCATTTTATCATTGAGCCTCAAAAACGGGTTTGCCACAAACGAGTCATGGGCATAAACTCCAATGAAAGATTCCACCATTATTGAGAGTTTTTGAGGCGCTATTAAAATAATCGGAGCATTTAATGTTTGACTCAGCCCAAAAAAGACCCAACTCTCAGAGAATCCACTTATAATCGCATTGAATTCCTGTTTTGTATTGATAAAAGTCTGCATTTCATCACTCAAAATAACTGAACGTGGTATCTTCTTCATAATCTCCAGGACAGAAAAACTTTTTTTAAATAAATTTAAGATCGAACCATCTTTAGCCATATCCTTTTTGAATGCTGAAATAAAAATTAAATTTATTATTAAATTTCAAATGTACAGTACAGGCAAGTCTCCATATAGTAAAAGTCATATTAAGAATTATTACGTACAGCTTAATTTTTACTATATGGAGACTTGACAGTAATTCAATTCACCATCCAAGCTCGGAAGTTTCAAAGTTACCTCCCGATAATTTGCCGGTAAATTTGGAGTTTTGAATCTTGTGAAAACTGTCACATTATGACCACTTTTCGCTAATTCCTTCAACAGATTTTGGGCGATCAAATAATGGGATTTCATGTCATATGTGTAAATTCCCATGATATTAGCTGCGTTAACTGACATCGATAGATTTGAGACAGTGAAAATGATTAAAATTTGCCATAAATTTTCATTTTTGATTGAAATTTAATTTTAGTTCCGAATTCTTCAAATTACAAGACGTCACTGATTAATTTAATATATAAAAAGAATAAAACTTATCTGTATATCAAATTTAAAAAAAAAATAATAAAAAAATTGATTAGGCACCTAAACATGTGATGTGTATGAATAGACACAGATTAGAAGATGAACGTTATCATGAACAGCCTTCATGAGTGTATTTTCATTAACTGAAAACACTGTGAACCAAAATTTTAAGATTTTGTGTGTTTTTCTAAATTTAAAATTTTTGATCGATTTTTTTGAAGACGAGTGCTTTTGAAAATTATCATTGGTTTTGAATATTTTACGTTTTTTTCATACAAGTGACGGATGGACGGCAAAAGTGTCCACAAACTCGCATTTTTTCAAATCGACATTAAATGCTCTTAGAATGAGGCAATTTTATGAGCATAACATAATTCAAGTTAATTTTTTGATTCGGAATCAATTGTAAACTTTTTTTTTTAAATTTTATCTGATAAAACTCTAAATATGATGTCATAGAATCAGTGACAGCAATCAATGTAGCCTTGAAACGTCGTGAATTCAATTAAAAAAAACCTTTTTTGAGTTAAATTCAAAGCAAAATCATAAATTTCTTTTATTTTTATTCAATTCACTTATTATTTACTTCATTTACAATTTCTAGTACAGAATTATCAAAAGCAACCATTAAAAAAGTATTTGATTCATTATCGCGAAGCGTCTGATCAGCACCGGATTCCAATAAGATTTTCAAACAATTCAAATGTCCACATGACGACGCATAATGAAGTGCTGTTTGTCCATCAACGTCCTGCAAATTAATATCAATACTCGGATGTGCTAACAAAAATTTTAAGAGTTCTTCATGACCACGATCAGCACACCAATGAATTAAGCCCATACCTTGCTCATCTAACTCATTAATTTCCGTGTCTTTTAATGTACTTAAAAATTGCTTTACTTGAAGTAAATTTCCGTCTTGTACAAAATCTATCAGAGTTTTCCCTGCATCATCATCCTCCTCCTCATTCAATTGTGGTCGTGAAATTGCAACCCATGATCCCGTCGGTTCGCTGCCTGTCCTCCAATTCGGAAAAATTTCATCAAGTTTTTGGACATATTTTTCCATTGCTTGATCTGAACTCATTCCACGAATTTTATCCCATGCACTCCATTTCGCTCGACTTGTCATCTGGAAAATACCCGGTTTCGCTATGTTACAATCGCCCGTCGTGACTTGCTTGTAAAAGGCGTAAAATTCAAGCAGATCATCGGGCATCAATTTATCGTGATGTGAATTTAAATATTCGCTTGCTTTATTGAATTCCTGATATTGTGAGGACTCGTTTTCGGTAATTAACTCATTTAAATCTGAATAATCCATTTTTTTGTGTTGAAATTGAAACTAAAATCTACTACACTTAAACTATTTTCTTGTTTTTAATTAGAAAATCATTGGTTTCTCTCTCTCGCACACTGATTTAATCTGAACGCTGAATCACAATATTATGATTTTCCAGTGTATGCTTCTGACGTTGCTCTAAATTGGCGATCCCACTTTTGTGTAAGAGGACAAATCCGTATCGCTTTGATAATCCGGTTTTCTTGTCAAAAATGACGTTGGCCGAAAAAACTTTTCCAAATTCCGAGAAATATCCACGAAGTTCACGATGACCGACGGTCCACGGCAAATTTGATACAAAGAATTTTTGAACAGTTCGTCCAGCTGCATTCACTGAGGCCATTGATCAGAAATGTCACACAATTTACAAATGTAATAAAATAAATTATTATTTAAACAATCCCTGCAATGAAAAAAAAAGAAAAATAAGATTTTAATGATCTCACAGTGAACGAAAATTGATTGAAACGCAACTATTTTCTAGCTTATAAGTAAAAGACTTCATAAATTTAATTCATCATCAGATTCGGGAAGTGTCACGATTGTCTGCCTTTACGTTCCATGTGTAATTCGTACAAAAGCTTATTTTTACGGTAATACATTGGATTTTGGTCCTCGGTCAATTCCGGGTTGTATGGCTCGAAATCCATCCGTTCATCGTCATCCCGAGCAGTGACATGACTTGAAATTGGATGTGTGTGATGTAATTGATGATGTTGTTGTTGTTGTAAATGATTCATATTTCCATCGTGATATCCATTGCTCGTTGTCGGATGTGTGTAATTTTGTGTTAAATGAAGATTATTGATTCGTTTCGATAAGGGAGCTGCAAAATCCGTATCATCTTCTCGACCACGTTTCTTTCCATTTCTTGTATTATTATTATTATTGTGATTTATATGATTGTTATTATTGTTCGACGACGACGACATACTCGTGTTCTCAGAATTTTTACTTTGATCTCAGCATTTTTTTTCGGGATTTGGCACAAACTTCACACGTTTCTATATCACAGATAAATTAAGTAATGAAATTACCTTGGAATTAAATGCTGGATGTTAAACAGAGAAATATTTTTAATTGAAATTGGATTGTTACGAGATTGATTTTGAGGCGAGAAAAATGCAATTTAATATGAAATGACTTTAATGGGCGATACAATGAGGCGACAGTGAAGAGAAAATGGAATGTAAACAATCGACATGAAATTTAAATTTATTCACCACCAAATTTCCGTTAAATTTTAGATTTTGTATTTATTTATTTTGTGTGTCGCCTCAGTTATCTTGCGATTCAAAAAGAAGCTCCACATAAGACAGGTGACAATCAGTAGGTTTAGATTTAGGTTTTCTCATATGGGAGGGGTCGATCAATCCCTGGTTACCCTGTTGCCCTTGGTTGGTTTTAAATTAGCAGTAAATTAGTTTGTGTTGAATTATCCAGTTAGTGAGTAATGTTTTGAATTTTTTGATGCTATTCAGATACTTTTCAAGCCATAATTTGTTGGTTTGCTTCTTGAAAGTAGTAGTTTCATTTGCTCTCGTAAAACTTGTTAGGAAAAAATAGCCCGAAATTTTCAAAAACAGTCGTCTTCAAAAAAATCGAATATAAGATCAAAAATTTCGAATTCAGAAGATAACTCAAAATCTAAAAATTTTGATAAAACATGTTTCAGGTCAATGGAAATGAACTCTTGAATTTTGTTCATGGTCAAGTTCATCTTCTAATTCGTGTCTATTCATACACATCACATGTTTAGGTGCCTAATCAATTTTTTTATTATTTTTTTTTTAAATTTGATATACAGATAAGTTTTATTCTTTTTATATATTAAATTAATCAGTGACGTCTTGTAATTTGAAGAATTCGGAACTAAAATTTCAATAAAAAATGAAGATTTTATGGCAATTTTTAATCATTTTTACTGTCTCAAATCTATCGATGTCAGTTAACGCAGCTAATATCATGGGAATTTACACACATGACATTAAATCCCATTATTTGATCGCCCAGAATCTGTTGAAAGAATTAGCGAAAAGTGGTCATAATGTGACAGTTTTCACAGGATTCAAAACTCCAAATTTACCGGCAAATTATCGGGAGGTAACTTTGAAACTTCCGAGCTTGGATGGTGATTTAAATTACTGTCAAGTCTCCATATAGTTAAAAATAAGCTGTACGTAATAATTCTTGATATGACTTTTACTATATGGAGACTTGCCTGTACTGTACATTTGAAATTTAATAATAAATTTAATTTTAATTTTAGATTTCAAAAAGAACATGGTTAAAGATGGTTCGATCTTAAATTTATTTAAAAAAAGTTTTTCTGTCCTGGAGATTATGAAGCAGATACCACGTTCAGTTATTTTGAGTGACGAAATGCAGACTTTAATCAACACAAAACAGGAATTTGATGCGATTATAAGTGGATTCTCTGAGAGTTGGGTCTTTTTTGGGCTGAGTCAAACATTAAATGCTCCGATTATTTTAATAGCACCTCAAAAACTCTCAATAATGGTGGAATCTTTCATTGGAGTTTATGCCCATGACTCGTTTGTGGCAAACCCGTTTTTGAGGCTCAATGATAAAATGAATTTCATTGAGCGATGCATAAATACTTTGGTTAATATCCTTATGCGGTTGCTTATTCAATTTGCAATTTGGGACCAGGAGGATTTATTTGCCGAACATTTCCCATATTCAAAGTACAATTTAAGAGAGACAGTGAGCAACTCAGTGCAATTAGTTTTAATGAACAGTCATTTCACGGTCAACAAACCTCTGCCTTACATGACAAACATGATTGAAGTGGGCGGACTTCACATTCCAGATACTTTGAATCGACTTCCAGACCCATTGAAGCGATTCATGGACGAGGCGGAAACTGGTGTCATTTATTTTTGTATGGGTTCTACTCTAAAATTGAAAGACCTTGATTTGGATAAAAAACTTTTGATAATTAATGCATTAAAGAAAACTGCCATGCGAATTGTAATCAAATGGGATGATGAAGCGACTCTCAATGAATTGACACCAAATTCAAAGTTTTACGTCTCAAATTGGCTTCCTCAAAATGAAATCTTAGCACATCCAAATGTGAGGGCTTACATAACTCACGGAGGAATTTTGAGCACGACTGAAGCAATATTTTATGGAATTCCGATTGTGGGCATGCCAATATTTGCGGATCAACGAAATAATATTAAAACTTTTGTAGATCTCGGAATCGCAGTTCAAGTTGATTACGATAAATTATCAGTTGAGTCGTTATCAGACGCAATTAATCGTGTCACTGAAGATAAGAAATTCATTGAGAATGTTAAGGAATTGTCAAAGAGATACAGAGATAGACCAATGACACCGGTCAAAACAGCTCAATATTTGGTTGAGTATGTGATGCGATATAAAAAACAGGATTTTATGATATCTCCAGCCACGTGTTTGAATATGGTGGAATATTTCAATTGGGACGTATATTTGACATTTTTGGTCTTGTTTTTGTTAGGGGCCTATTTTAACTGGAAAATATTCAAATGGAGTGTGAAAAAAATGTGTGGATGTTTTAGAAAAAAGGAAAAACTGCAATCAGAGAAGATCAAAAAATCTTAGAGTTCGGATCAAAGGAACTTAAATAGTTTAGGCCGCGACAAATGAAAATCGAAAGTTTTGTCCTAATCCAATAAAATGTTAGATGGGGGGGGCCAAAAAAAAAAAAAAGTTCCACTCACAAATTATGTTTTTAAGGCAATTTCTTTCAAATGACACTAATAACAGACTTACATTTGTGATTAAAAGTCTTTTGAGAATGTTATTGGCAACATTTTACAAAGAAATCATCAAATCGATCAATTTAGATTTTGGTGACACTCAGAAATTAACAAAATTTATTTAAAAAAATATGACCGTTAAATATTTTCGATTTCAAAATTTTGCAAGAGGAATTTTAATTGGATTTTTTTTTTGTTTATTTACTTTTTTCCTTGTTACTTCAACACATTAACGTAAATTTTACTTAGAAATCGTTTTAATTTTCCAAAAAACATGAATTTTCAATTGAAAATCCGGTTCAAAAAAAAATTGTTTTTTTTTTTGCCCCACGTCTTTTTTGACTTTTCAAAAGGGGCATCGGACAAAACTTTTAAAATTCATTTGTTGCGGCCTTAATTTGAGATTAAAAACAAAATTATGAAGAGAAATAAAAAAATTAGAAAATATTATACCTGGGCGTTTTAGAAAAGTGCATTTCGATGCGCTTCGATTCTGTAAGTAAGTGGACTTATCAATTTCCCAATTTGCTAAGACTGACCTTTGAATTGGCTAAGATTGACCTATGAAATTGCTAAGACTGACCTATGAATTTGCTAATACTTAACTTGAGCCCAAAATACTCATATTTTCCTAAATTCACTGAAATTTCATAGAATTCAACAATTTCATCAGAATTCATCAAATTTTATCATAGACACCTGATGCATTTCATTCAATGTCATTCTACTTTTTACACAGAAATATTCAAATAACATCAATTCAAGATCATCTTATTCATATTTGATGCACTTTTAAGCACACAAAATTGAGTCACAGGTGTTACAAACGTCTCTCGTACTTAAATTTCATTGAATTAAATTGAATTCATTTCAAAGAAAAATATCTGAAAAGACAATAGAACAAAAAAAAAATAAACTTACAATTGTGATAATGAAATTTTTTCTTAAACTCATAAAAATATTATCGGAAATGACTTAAACAAACTATACTACGCTTGAAAATCGTTCATTTTATCATTACATCAGTTTTGTATTGAAGCTTCATTGAATAAGACAGTAAAATTTCAAAATTCGTGCTAAAATAAAATGAGTGACTGGAAAATATTCAAATTATTACTTTGGAAAAATTACAAGATTCAAGGACGACACAAATTACAAACGTTATTTGAAATTATTCTTCCAATAATTTTTGCTCTCATCCTCTTGTTTTTACGTCAGATTGTGACACCTGAATATCATGATGATGCCTTGAAATTTGATGAATTTGAGTGTAATTCCATTGGCCATGTAAAGTGAGATTTTTCTTTGTTTTTGAGAAAATTTCTGGAATTTAAATTTAATTTCAATTTAATCACAGATCAATGCCTAGTTCCATTAAATGGATAATTGGATATTCACCGAAAAATGTCGTTATTCAAAAATTTTTAAATGAATCACTTAAATTTATTAAAGAAGGCGAGGAACTCACATTAATTGGATTCAAGGACCCAGAATCATTGGAATCTTATTTAATTAATGATAAAATGTTCGTTGGAATTGAGTTTCCTCAAAAGTATCAGGTCTGAAATTTCATTTAACTCATAAAATTTACCTCAATTCAAATTAAATTTCATAGAATTTACAATCAATTCCACTCAATCTTGAATATGCCTTGAGATTTCCTGCTGAAATGAGATTAAAACCTCTAGGAATTCAGATGGAGCCATTTAATTGGCTCACTGATAAACTTTTTCCCGTATTTCAAAAATATGGTCCAAGAAATTACAATGAAACTGATGGTGGGAGTCCGCCTGGTTACTGTTCCGAGGGTTTCATTCCAATTCAATCAGCGATTTCAAGAGTCTTCATTGAAGAGAAAATGAGGGAAATTGATGAAAATTATACGTTTACTGATCAAATTTATATGAAGCGATTTCCACACCCGGCATTTGTGGAGGATCAACTACTAAAGGGCCTTGAAATAGTTCTGCCGTTGATTATTTTGATCAGTTTTTTATCATCAGTAGTTAATATTGTTCGGGTAAGTTTTTGATAGATGGCGCTTTTTACAACGATAATTTTTTTTAAAAATGTATTCCCACAGCACATCAACATTGAAAAAGAAACACGATTGAAGGAGGCACTTTCCATAATGGGAATTTCAAATAATTTACATTGGGCCTCATTTTTCGTGAAAAATATTCAGATTCTGTCCATTACGATTGCGTTACTTACATTACTGTTAAAGCTCCCACTCAACAATGGAAGTTCAGTGCTATCAAGAACTCATTGGGCGCCACTATTTTTCGTCCTCTTCATTTTTTGTATTCCTTCAATAACATTTTGCTTCTTAATCAGTGTTTTTTTCACGAAAGGTACACCTTGAAATCGAAAATCAACCATTAAATTTTAATTACATTTTCTGCCACTTACAGGGAACGTCGCTGCATTAGCAACAGGCATCATATGGATCATCTCCTATACACCATATGCCACCACAATGGGTTCTTACTCTGAAATGTCTGCCATTCAAAAGTTAGCTATTGCACTTTCATCAAATTCTGGCATTTCAACGGCATTTCAATTAATCTTAAGATTTGAGGGTACTGGAGTCGGTCTTCAATTTGAGAATATTTTTATGAAAGTGACATCTGATGACAATATCACAATTGGACATTTATTGTTCATGTTTCTTTTTAATGCAATTTTTTATTTCATTTTAACATTGTACTTTGAAAGTGTCCTTCCAACAGGCGGATCCATACCCAAGAAGTGGTATTTTCCGATACAATTCTTAATGAAAAGGAAATACAATGCCATTGAAAGCATTGAACTTGATAATCAAGATTCAGGAGGAATTATTGAACATCATAATCATGCAAAACCGCCCGGAATTGCACTGAAAAACCTTCGCAAAGTTTATCCAGGAGGTAAAACTGCCGTAATTGGACTCTCAATGGAAATGTATCAAGATCAAATAACGGTCCTGTTAGGTCACAATGGAGCAGGAAAATCAACCGTTATGTCGATGTTAACTGGGTTACTTGAACCAACATCAGGTACAGCGATCATAAATGGCCTGGATATAAGACGTGATATGAAAAAAATTCAGAAATCTTTCGGATTATGTCCGCAATATAACACGCTCTTTGATGATTTGACGGTGCAGGAGCACATTTACTTTTATGCATCATTGAAGGGAATTGAAAACTCGCGAGTTGCAAGTGAGATTGATAAATATATAAATAAAATTGAGTTGGGAGATAAATTGGATGAGTTGTCGAAGAATTTGTCAGGTGGGCAAAAGCGAAAACTTTTAGTCGTGTTAGCGTTAGTTGGGAATTCAAAAGTTGTGCTGTTAGATGAGCCTAGTAGTGCATTAGATCCGAGTGCTAGACGAGCACTGTGGAAGTTGCTGGCAGAAGAGAAATATGGGAGAACAATTTTGCTTACAACACATTTTATGGAGGAAGCTGAAGTGCTAGGAGATCGAATAGCGATATTGAATGAAGGGAGATTGGAATGCATCGGAAGCTCTTTTTATCTGAAGAAACGATACGGAACTGGTTATCGACTGATTTGTGTGAAAAGGACTGGATGTGATCCAAACAATATAACGTCACTGCTAAAGAAATATATTTCAGAAATCGAAATTGAAACAAATATCGGTGAGTATTAAACGATGTTTACTTCATATTAGGGAATTTGACAAACCCAGCTCGCACTCACGAAAAAATCGCTTCGTTTCCAATTCGGACTTAAAACGCCATACTTTGTAAATTTGATTTTTTTTTATAGGAACTGAACTGACATACGTTTTAAACGAGGATTACACGTCGAAATTTCAGCAGATCTTTGAAGATATTGAAAATAACTCGGAATCACTTTCAATAGCTAGTTTCGGTGTATCGTTAAGTACCTTGGAAGACGTTTTCATGAAGTAAAATATAATTCTAGATCACTTTAATCAATTAAAAGTATCAATTCAAGTCCATTTTCAGAGTTGGCAGAAACACATTGAAGCAAAACATCCCTGATATTGCTACAATTGAAACTAACGATTTATCTGAAGTTAATTTGAATACTCATCTATCGAGTTATGGATCCACTAATATTTGTAATACAAATTTTTCTTAAAATTAATGCATTTTTCACTAAAATGTTCGTTCTTTTTTCAATTAAAGTTGAATGTGATCCATCACCACGCCTGCTCACTGGGAGAAAACTTTGGCAAAATCAAATCAAGGCAATGTTTTTAAAGAAATTTGCATTCACGCGACGAAGCAAGCTTTTGGTGGCTTTTATGATGATTATTCCTTCAATTTTTGTAGGTCTTGCCGTGTTCGCAGTGGATAGTCTAAGAAATAAGCACGATCTACCATCAATGAAAATAGGATTAAACCAGTATGACAATCCAATCACTTTGATTAAAGCCCACAATGAAAATGAACTAATTGTGATGAAATATGAAGAATTAACGCATAAAGTCAAATTCATTACAACAGATTTCGATGATTTCATAGTTGAAATGGTGAGAATTTGTCATTTTCAATGAAAATTAACATTAAAAGGAAATTTTTACTAGTAGAGATCACTAAACTTGCATCAATTCAATACAAAATA
Source organism: Culicoides sonorensis (assembly GCA_900002565.1). Classification (NCBI taxonomy): domain Eukaryota; kingdom Metazoa; phylum Arthropoda; class Insecta; order Diptera; family Ceratopogonidae; genus Culicoides; species Culicoides sonorensis. The sequence goes on from LN483880.1 coordinate 30,132, forward strand.
TTTCGTTGGTGCCTCATTTTCAAGAAATAAATCAACAAATAACAGAGAAATCGTGGCATGGTTCAATAACAATCCGTATCATACCCTTCCGTTAACATTGAATTTAGTGCATAATGCGATTTTGAAAGAGAAATGTCAAAAGTGCTCAATTAACGTTAGCAATAAGCCTTTACCGTACTCTGACGAATCGAAGGTACATTCATTTGAGTGAAATTTATTTGAGTTTTGATTGAAATTTTTCATTCATCAAATTTCATAGAAAAACGTTCTTGTGCAAGGAAATGGATTCGGATTTCAATTAGCCTACAACACTGCCTTTGCCGTGTGTTTCGTTTCCGGGTTCTTCGCAGTGTTTTACCTCAAAGAACGTGCTACACGAGCAAAGCTCTTACAAGTCCTGGGTGGCCTCAATATATATATTTACTGGCTAGCCGCTTTCATTTTCGATTTCATCCTATTTGTAATTTGTGCCTGCGTTTTCATCCTCACAATTGTTGGCTCACAAGAAGAGGGCTGGTCAACTTGGGCACATGCAGGTCGTTTACTTGTATTATGGATTTGTTTTATTTTTGGCACCCTTCCAGTTGTTTATGTCTCATCATTTATATATGACAGTCCAACAACTGGATTCGTTAAGATTGCAATGACATTTTTGTTGCAAGGTGGGAATATTTCGAAATGATATAAATGTCAAATTTTACTGTCCTTTTAATTTATAGGCAACATGGTTTTTTTCTTGATGAGTATCCTGTTCGCAATCAATGCTAATGTCGATATCGAGAAATTACGGGGATATTTTTTGATTTTTCCACATTATGCGTTACCGAGTGCCTTAAATTCAATCGATTCTATCATTGTAACGAAATCTATTTGCAAGGATCAATGTAAGAAAATTAATTTCTGTACCGAAGAAAACATGTGTAAATTGAAGCCGATCTGTTGTGGTAAGAAGTTTGAATCCAAATCAAAATTTTATGAGTCTTGGTCATTATTTTCATGATTTCATAACAGAAAACGATGACTATTTCTCTCAGAACTTCCCTGGAATCGGATACCATTGTGTTCGGATGATCCTCACAGGATGTGCTGCCTGGGTCGTTGTTTTCCTAATTGAATATTTAAATTTCAAGAATTTACGAATATTTTCAAAGATTAAATCATTGAAAAGGTCAAAACTGAATTTGAAGGTTCATTTCGATGATGAGAACGTTGATTCGGATGTTTTGGAAGAAAAGCGTCTAGTTCAGCGATTAAAGGAAAAAGAATTAGTGCAATTCAATTTAGTGGTTAAACAATTATCAAAAGCATATGGAGATCATGTGGCAGTAAAAGACCTTTCAGTTGTCGTTCAAAAGTAAGAAATATGAAATTTCTTTATATGACTCATTTTCACCTTTATTTTTCTCAGCGATGATTGTTTCGGCCTCTTAGGCTTAAATGGCGCCGGTAAAACCACCACCTTCAAAACCCTTACCGGTGAAATTCCAATTGAGCATGGTGATGCATTTATCAATGGCATCAGTCTCAAAAAGCACATGGCAAAAGCATGTCAACTCATTGGGTATGTGCCTCAATATGATGCCATGTTACAAGAACTTTCCGGCTATGAAACGTTAAAAATCTTCGCTCTCATCCGTGGAGTTCCAGAAAATGAGATTCACGATATGATTTTAATTACGGCAAATGAATTAAATTTCAAACAACATTTGAATAAGCAAATTCAACATTACAGTGGAGGCAATAAGAGAAAAGTATCAGCAGCAATCGCTTTAATTGGATATCCATCGATTTTACTTTTTGACGAACCAACTGCCGGCATGGACATTGGTGCTCGAAGGCTGTTATGGAAACAGATCTGGAAATTGCGTGAGGAAGGACGATCAGTTGTTTTAACGTCACATAGCATGGAGGAGTGTGAAAATCTTTGCACGAAAATTGCGGTGAGAATTTAAAATGAAATTTTCATTTCATAAGAACTGTTGACTTTTAAATTTTCCTTCACAGATAATGGTAAATGGCGAATTTAAATGCCTTGGAAGTGTCCAACATCTAAAGAACAAATTTTCAAAGGGATTCACCCTGAAAATCAAATTGAAACGAAATCCAGTTACATGTCAAACCATTGACGTTAAAGACGATTGTTTGAATGTCAAAGATTTTATCTCGAAATACTTCATTGGATCTAAATTGAGGTTAAATATTATATGATATGAAATTTAAATCAATTTCACTTAAAAATTCTTTACATAGAGAGGAACAATCAGATATGTTAACTTACCACTTACCTCAGACGAATTTGAAATGGAGTGAATTATTTGGTTTAATGGAGCTTGCAAAAGTCAAATTTGACATTGAAGATTATTCTCTTGGTCAGACAAGTCTTGAACAAATATTTTTATACTTTGCGAGGAATCAAGAACCGTCTGAGGAAGGAATCGGAACAGAAACTAAAATTTTATCAACAAAATTGTAAAAATAAAATTTTACTTTAACGGAAATTTGCTGTGTTCAATCACATGTTCGCATAAATTTCATTTTTCAAATTTTTCTATTCCATTTTTCATGTGATTTCACCACAATAGAATTTGAGTTAAATGTATTTTGATAGAAATATGCTCCATTGAGACCTGTTTGTATGGTTAAATGTCTGTGCGAATAAACGTTTTTGAGAGGCATTTGATTCCAAAATTAATCCAATTGGAAATCGTTCAGGTATGGAAATTTTTCTAAAATATAAATATACTAAAAAAAAATTAAAAAGTCTTCAGTTATGTAAAGAAAATATTTTTTTTTAAATTTTTACCCCATACTTCCCTTGTCCATACTTAGCTTACAATAAAATGTTGACGTTAGATTATATTTCAAGCTGCAATTTTGCTGACCTGATCAATTCGGTATTTCATCAGTTAAGAGGCTGAAAATGGGAAATACACATTTTTGAGCTCATTTGTTATATTTAAGCATATCATTTTTTTTAATGAAAATTAAGAGAAAAATATTTATACATTTTTTCCTTGTTTCCTAAATGATTCAGCTGAAAGCAAAAAATTGTTATTTTTAGATTGTTGTTTTACGTAATTGCTCATCTATTAATATATGAAACCTAGGAAAACCCAGAAAATATAATTAAAACAGTTTCTTTGTCAATGGATTCTTATTCTAATCAGATTTTTTTGATTTCTTAATAATTAAACAGTTCTTTGCAGTGAAATAAAGTGAAATTTTCTATTTGAGTGCAATTTATGATATTTTTCCCAATGTGTAGATTTGTGTAATTTCGAACCACGAAAATATCCGTCATATTAGCGAGGGGCAAGATTTTCAAAATATTGGAAGATCTTAATGAATTCCAAAAATCACATCATTTTCCGATGTAAAATTTTTTTAAATGGTTCCCACTGACCATTTTAATGAATTTCGTGTTATTGAGGGCTTTGCATCATGTTTCATCAAAAAAGCATAAAATTTATAAATATTTTTAAATTTTTTATGTTTTAAATGGATAGTTGAGATTTTTCTAACGTGTTTTAAGTGTTTTGTATTTTTTGTAGATCAAAAGTTACAAGTATTTTTTTATTATGATATGAAATTTGTTCAAAGAGGTCGGTTGAACAATTTTAATTGATTTTTCAAAGAGATTTTGAATTTTGGTCAAAAACTAATGAGTTTACAAAATAGTTGGATAGTTTATTTGGCAAAGTTATAGAAAATTGTATAATTTTGTACTCTTTTTTGCATTACTACAAAAAAAATCATGAAAAAACTCGACTATTTGGCAAAGCCTTCATTTTTCAAAACTTTTGTTCTAAGAAAGCTATACTGAAAGTTGAAAACGCCCCGCAGTACAAATTGACTTGGTCCGGAGACGGAGATCTTTGATTAACGCTTACAGGGTTTTTGATGAATGTTATTTTTAACGCAATTTCTGTTAATTTCGATAAAAATTTAGAATATTATGGGCACTCTTTTAGCCTATCAATATAATGCGGGGCTCTTTGCGGGGCGTTTTCAACTAAGAGTGTACAAAAGCTGCTAAATACTCAAATCGCATTAGAAAATTCTCACCTTTTTGATTTTAACACTTAAAAATATCCAGATGAAGACTTTTATGATGCAATTTAATAGAAAATCAGTCAGTCGCAAGGTTTTTTGTATGGGAACCCCCAAATTTTATTTTTTAATCGGATTTAGAAGCAAATTTTACATCGGAAAATGATGTGATTTTTGGAATTCATAGAGAACTTTTAATATTTTGAAAATCTTGCCCCTCGCTAGTCATATTCAAAATTTGCTGTAGTATTAATTTCATGAGTCGAAATAAGAATTCGCTACTGTACAGCTTGTAAAAGTTTTAAAGACCAGTCAAACACACGGTCAAGGTATCGCCAATTCCTGAAAGGCAAGAAAAGATCCAATTAAATGTTTTTTGACTTGGGTACTGGAATTTCAATAAAATTCAACCGTAACACTAATTTGACTCGTCAAGTTCTTACTCATATCGACTTAAAGTAGCCCAGATTAAATTCTAAGACATCTCAAGCCAGTACAAGATAAAAACAAACATTCTACTCAAATGCACTTAAATTCACTCTTCATTGGTATCACTTTCCATTTTCTATTGTCATTTTCATTTTCAAAAAACCGGAAAATTCACATTTATTTGTACATTAAATTCAAAACAACCTCGCACCACAATTTTATCACCTTTCCATTACTAATAGCATGTTATGCAAAAACTCTTCCACACACACATGATTACACGATTATGTTACACATTCATTCTATAAATTACATAAATTCAATGTTTACATTTCAACATAATTTTTTCCCCTCTCCAAAATAATCGTACCGAGTGCATGCATACTGACAATGAAATGAAACTGAAAATGAACCATACAAAAAAAAATACTAAATACGTGAATCAAATGTTTCAATGCAATGTGTTGTCAGTTCTGTTTGTATCGTTATCCAGATCGTACGATGGTAAATTTTTTGCGCTTCTTATCAGAAATTATTGTGAATTATAAAAAAAGCTATGTGTTTCGAAATATGAATAAAAAATAAAAATTTACTCGTGTAAAATTAAAAGATACAATAAAATTATTAAATGAAAAAAAATTATTAAATGATATAAATAAAATAATAAAAAAAGTGTTCTAGAGTTCTACCTCTTATGATTAGCACCTGTATTTTTGGCAGTTCATTTTGAGTTGAATAATTATGAATGAAAAGTTTTAATTTTGAGCTCGTTCATTGATTTAATTCATTTATTGAAATGTTTTTCACTTAATAGTAACAAATTTTTTTATTCTATTTGTTGTTTAAAATGTTTTTTTTAAATTAATTTGGACAAAGGATAAAAACACTTAAAGGTCCGACATTTTGCTTAAGAAAGTATGAATTTCAATTTCACTTGCAAAAGAAATTTTATTCATTATTTAGCTTTAATCATAAAATTTTTCATCATGAACATGAAAAACAATATTTATTTTATTAATTTATAAAGTGTAATCAACTCATTTGTTATTTTATGCATTAAATTTTATTAAAATATTGTGAGCTCAATTTTCTTTATTTTTAGCACTTTATTTTGTCTTGAATATTTTCTCACTTTATTTTATGCTAAAAATCGAGGAACACATTTTATTTAATACTTTTACATGTCTTCTATTTAAATTTAATTTCACTTTATTATTTTTTTATTTTAATTAGTATTATTAATTTTTTTTATATTATCACTCACTAATTTTCTAAAATTCTATTTATATCTGACAGTCAAAACAAAAACAATTCAAATGGTTGTCAGATCTTTTGTTTTATCTCTTACATTCCGGTTTAAAATTTTAAAACACTTGCTAAGAGAATATTAAACGGGCTTTATATGATTAAAATCAAAATAAATTTATTTAATTTTTATTTTTTATTGCTATTATTCTTAAATTTAATTTAATTTTATATGTTTATGATATTATAAGTTGAATTTACAGTTGAAACGGTTGAAAGTCATTAAAAAAATTTTCTATTTGTAAGGGGATAAATGTTGATTTGAATCATGCTATTAATCCAGTGCGAGCTGCCAAATAATACAGCCGCTCGCTAAAAATTCAGGATTCGGTATTAATTTTATTTCTTATTTTATTCATGTTCTTGAGTATGAATTGATTTTATACTTTGATAAATTCAACCTTAAGTCTTTTTCAACGAATCTTGTAAAAGTAATTTAAAAAATTCGAACATTTTCATTCATAATTATTCTAAAATATTGCCCGACAAAAAACAGCTAAAAATCCAGTTTCCACTCTATTAGTGCTTATAAATAAATAATAATAAATGAATAAAGGGTAAAAAAAAATTATTAATAAGAATAAATCTGTAAAAAAATATCATATAATAAATACAAAAGATTTACTGAACTAAAAGGTATTGATGCGGCAAGTGAATAAAAATACATTACATTGAAGGTATATAAAAAAATATCATAATAAAAATGTTTTGAACTGTATACATTAAAGTTTATGTTTACCAAGATTTTACTCTTCTTTAAAATTTGTATTTTATGATGATGGTGTTTTTTTTTTGTTTTGATTATATCGAATACTACTCTTCAAAGGTTTGTAAATTGAAGATTTTTTTTTTTATTTTTATAAACATTGAAGTAAATAAATAGTAATAATAATAATAAAAATAAGAAGAAAAAGTAAAAATTCTAAGTATAGGAAAAAAAAATATTGAATATCTCTTTGATGGAAATTCGTTCGAGATTCTTTCAAATCTTGAATCAAGGCAAGAAAAATTAATTCTCACTTCATTTTTCTAATACTCTATTTTTATAAGAATTTTAGGTGATTTTTTTTTAATTAAAGACGGTGTTTGGACCATGAAATGGATCATGGAAAAACTCTGGTTTTTCTGCGGCTGGTTCTCTTATGAGACCGCCATAGAAATCTGATCTGATAGATAAACTTAATTTGAGTTTAAAGCCAAATTGGCCATGTTCAAGTCAAAGCTTTGTTAGAAAATGTAAATTTCCTGTTCAATTGACTCTAAGGCTAGATAAAGGTGGCGACTGCTTTGGATGACAGAATAAAAGCTAAGGTCCAATTATGTTAAGACTGCATTAAATGAAAGTGATACAATGAAAAAATTAAAGCTTCAATGGGATCTAAACAGTTACTCTTGAGACCTCAAACTTAATGGATACAAAATTTCAGAAAAGGGCTGTAGAAATGAAAAGAAGGAAAAATGAACTGTGTCTTCAACGTAAACCGATTTGTAGTGGCTGTGTAACTTATTTCACTTTTGATACTCAATTTAAGGTTTTTTAATCCACATACATTTCCAGGAGGCCAAGCAAGTTTAACTTAAATTCATTTAAAATCATACTTTGTACAAATAAACAGTATCGGAAATGGTTCTTAAGAATGTTAAAACTTGTACAAGGTGTATGCATGTATACAAAGGTTTAAGCTACGCTAAGTTAAGAATTTATCTATATAAAGTCACGGTTAAAATGTAATTAGTAAATAAACGGATTTTAATTTGAGCAAAGGATTGGTCAGTTACGGCAAGTTGTATCAGATACCTCCACCCCATAGCGATGATGATTATGATACGTGAGTTAACCCATCTGGACTACTTTTATATTGGGCTGTTTGTGAACTATCTGATATTACACTTCAAAGACAAGGACAGTGGCGGAATGGTCAATCTGGCCAATACCATAAAGGCCGCAGTCGATCGTCTTGTAAAAGTTAAGTTTAGCGTAAATTTTAAAGAAAATCGTACAGAATGCCTGGGCTGTTAATAATATTCATTCCGGCCCTGGTCAAGGGTTGCTAATGTGGCTCGTAAAGAGATTCGTAGATTGGGTTGCACTGTCTTTCTACATCAGAAAATCTGATACGAATGCCCTCGAAACACAGTCACTATATTTATACCATTTTCATTACCTTCAAATTTCAAATAAACTTTAAAGCATATCAAATTGCATCGAAACGTCCCTTTAATAATAATATCAATTTTTAATTTCATTTTAAATTAAATCATGTTTATGTTCCATATTTCTCTATTTGTAATTTATTATAAATATAATTCAATAATAAATAATAAAAAAAATTCAATCATATTCTCTGATAAGCATAAAAATACTATTTAAGTAGCAACAGATAAAAAAATATTGTCATCGCATACTTTACTCATAGAGCACATGAAGACAAATTTATATATTGTAAACTTTAAAAACCGATAAATTTCCTTATCGATAAATAAACATATTTTGATAACTTTTTCATTTTAATTTTAAACTATTTAACTCTAAACTGTGTCACATATCACAAATATCAATTTTCAAAATCAAATATCGAACGATCATCAAATGAATCATTCTCTGCTATACTGATTTCAGTATTCCAGTTCAAATTTGCTGACTTCGTTGAAAAGTCATCAATAAATTTGTGTATCAAAGAGATTTTATTCATAGATAATTTTAATATTGGTCAAATATTATTATTATTAATTTAATAGGATCCAAAATGTTTTGTTTGTACAATTTATTTAATATGTTAATCTTGATATAATCAGCATTTAATATTGATGACATTTCGATTTAATTTGTGTTATATTAGTTTTAATTACTAATAAATTTATATCAATTTTTCGATGAATATTCATAATTAGTTAACAGAAAAAAAAAAATATTTAATGATCATTATCTCCAAGTCACACTTTTAAGCACGTACTTTTTTTATTTTAACTTTCAAATGTTTCATCCCATGAAATAAAATGAAATGGAGTAAAAAAAATTGTTAAGTAAACAATGATTTTACCATGTAATTTAATAATGAAATTAAATAATAAATGTAAAAAAAATATAAGAAGAGAATCAGAAAATTAAGACTAAAACGAGAAAAATAGAAATCTCTAATTTCAATTTAATATTTGAATGTGTTCTGTATTTACTTTTATTTTTTTGATTTAAAAAACATAATTCATCATCAGCGTGTTGCCTTTGTTTGTATATTTGTATACATATACATAGACACACACACACACACACACACACACACACACATACATGGACACATGTGTGATATTTATGTTTTTACTCATATTTGGATTAGTCTCGTATTATTTTTCTTCCTGAATTCTTGTTTTTTATAAAATTCTAAAAATAAAATATCAAATTATGAAGATAGAAGAAAGATTTAGAGATTTAAAAAAAACACAAAAATGTTTGTATGGTTGGATACTGATATCATTATGTAATATGGTACCTGTATTAAATTCTGACCTACCTGAGTATTATTTCAGTTCATGTTTATTTACTTTTTTACAGGTTTAGAATCAAATTAAGGATTATAATAACTATGAAATGGTTTATTGTGATATTTTGAAGGTGAAAAAATGAGACTATGAAATAGTATGAGCATGAAGTTCGTTAAGAAGCTCAGGTGCAGCGATTTGTTCATCTCTTCATTCAAAGCAGCTTACAAGGCAGATCAGGTTTGATGGGCTGCTATAAGGGTAGTACTCAGGCCAATAATTGGGTTCATTACCAGTTATCATCATCCTGCCACCCTTTTAAGGAAGTCATAGCGTAGTAGTGAGCGTATCACATTTCATCTAATAGGTGCCGAGTTCGATCCTAGTAACTGCTAAAATTATTTCTACCCAAATGGGTGTTTTTCAAGCCTTATAGATGTTATATTGATTTATAATAATTATTCTGATTTGAAAAAGATACGACTGCTTCGGATGACAGGATAAAAGCTAAGGTTCAATGGTGGTGGTTTGGCGTATGCTTTTAGATACTTCGATTCTGACAGTATAGCCCACAAAAAGCAAAATATAAGTGGCTGTGGTGGGTAATGCCATCTTGTAATCATCATCATCTTTATCTATCCTTCAACTTAAATTGAGTAGCCCGAAAAAGAGGCATTTGAAATTGTAAAATTTCATGATCGATTTGCCAACCTTAGAACAGATCAGATTTCTAGGGCGGACTCAGACAAGTACCAGCACTCAGACCTACAGACGGGTCCATTGTGCATACCCATTATCATCATATCTGATGAGGAAGGAACCAAGTCCAGAGAAACAACTAAAGAAAGAAGTCCACTAGACCTAGTTCAGTAAGAAGGACAGACACCTTCACTTTTGTGATGGAATCAATACTGGGAAAGTACTCACCCAGCGTGACCTTAAGATTGATAGTCAAACACGCTAACCATTCCACCGTTCAATTCCCCATTCTGCAATCTCTCAAGAGATGTTTTATCAGGGCATCAGAAATGTGATTTACGACCCAATTTCACTTTTCCTTGTCCAGGAATCAAACGTACACTCTCAAGCTATTATCAGTGGTAACTAGGGTTACCACAGGACTTCAATTGGTGTCTCATTGGTTTGTAAATGTTGAGAGCAAACAGCTTCCTGGCAAAGCTCTTAATTCTGTACCTGCTCTTATTGAACTTTCTTGGTGACAACTGCCTCTAAAAACCTAATACGTCTCTTAGATGAAAGCACAGATGTCCATTTTGACTTAATTCTACTATAACTACGCTTATTAGTTATTTTAAGCTTTACGCCACTTTATTCAATCTCAAATCACTTAAATCTTATTCACAATACTGTGAGACGTCTTATCTCGTTGAAAGTACGATCAGCAAGCAAGACTCAATGCAATGTGCTTTTGACATTCCATTTAAGAGCTACACTGCGGCGGTTTTATTCAAAACGATGGTTACACTACAAGAACAAACCTTTGATGGTTCCTCAAAAACAAATCCAGTTCTGGTGGCGCTACGATCGCTTACGTATACTTGCATGGAGTTTGATACCTTTAATGAAAGTGCTGAATCATTTTCAAAAACAAATTTCATTTCATTTCATTCTCGCTTTCTGTATTCACCCAGGTCACGCACTGTAATAAAACTAATAAGAAAATAATCATAATAATTAGTAGTGACAAATCACTTTTTATATGAATTAAATTTAGTTATTTTGACATTTTAATTCAAATTTAAAAAATAAAGCTTTCGTTCGTTGATCTCTCATTTTTTTTTGTTATCATCCAATTTTTATTGCTTTATGCTCTAAAATAAATCTTTAAAACACTAACCGAAATCTTTACAACTCAACAAGATGAATTTAATCTAATATTTTTTTTTTTAAATAGAAGTAAAATAAAATTGATACCAAACAACTAACGAGATATGTTGAAAAGTATTCTGAACAACTAAAAGGCAATAAAAATGGTCATAAAACCAATTTTTATTACTTCTGCCCTTAATCGTTACTGTTTTTCATTTGATTTGAATTGTATCATCCTAATTTTTTTTGTATTTGGTTTTCTTAAATTTGAATCTCATTTTTTTTAGTTAAAATTCAATTTTATTTGAAAAAAATTCAAATATTACAATTATTATTATTATCATCGTTATTGTTAATTTTAATCTCCTGCTCACGTCAACTCACATCACATCCCATCAAATGAGAATAATTTTCACATATCAAATAATAATAAAAAAAAATTATATGAAAAAATTGCAATTCGTTCTCATATTAAATGAAATATAAAATTAATCATAAATAAAATGACAGACATGAACTCTCTGTGTAATGTGTGTATGTGTGTGTGTGTGTGTGTAGGTCGATGATGTTCGTGCAAATTCACACACACACACACACTTGTTGTTTGTGGGCTTATAATTTAATTTGTTACATCGAGAAAAGAGTCGACATTCACGAATATGATGAATGAGTGTTTTTGTTTGTATTTTTTTTAATATGAAAAATATTTTTATATTTTTATTAATATTGTTATTTTTACATCAATTTAAATTAACAGATACATGATGAGAAAATGAATTATATTGGAAGATTAAAGTACTTTAATAAAGTTTTTTGCATTAAATTATTTAAATTTAAAAAATTTAAAAAAACTTAGCACCTGAGTTCAGGGAGATGGTTCAATTCAATTCAATACAAGGCAAAAAATATTTTAAAATATAAATAAATTAATTAATTAAAGTAACATACATTTAATATATTAGATTGACGGTCTTCATGTCTTCCTATCACATGAAATAAAATATTGTGTTGTACATGCAAGTCATTTACTGGAAAAAAAACTAAGATTAAAAGACACCGCCACAGTGTTGCCTTGTACGTATTCAGAATATTATGAGTTGAATGTGAATTCAATGTAGAATGAAACAAAAAAAAAACCTGATTATTTACACTGAAATGTATATTAAAAAAATTGTAATAAAGAAGTTACAGTACTAAAAATAATAATAATAAGAAGAGTGCATCATAAAAATAATAATAATTTAAATGATGTTCTTTTTCTTCTTTTATTTTTGTTTTTTTATTTATTTACTTACATTTATTTGTTATTATTTTTATTACTGTGCCGTGAAAAGGCTGATAAGGTGATAAAATCAGTGAATAAACATTTAAAATAATAAAAAGTGAGGCTTTTTTCCAGTTAATGACAAGTCAAGGCCAAGTGAGATCAAATTGAAGTTGAACCAGGAAATTTTTGATTTTAATTGAAAATTACAGATTGGAATGGGATCTGAAGGTGGATTTGAATATTAATTGACATTGAATCCTGGCAAATGAAACACATTGAATTTCAAGTTTAAATGAAAAGTGAAAATTGCCTCAGAGTTTTGATTTTTATTTCTATCAAAATCAAATTGACGAGTCATAGAAAAGGTTTTGATATATATTTTAGTCTGAATAAAATCATGAAGGAAAATCAACTGATGATAGTACTCGAAGCTCAGACTCCTTAAACTAAAACAAGACATGTTTTGATTTCATGAAGGAAAAAGAAGCTTTAAAAAGGAATATAACTTAGAGTAAGTCGTAAGACAGCCCACAAAAAGTCCAATATGGTAGTCACTGAATCATCATTATCAGGAAAGGTCAAATGAGAGCCTTTAATCAGCAAAACTCTCATAGTCAAAAACGAAGCATCGCATCAAAGCCTTTGGTAACTGGGATTAATTCAAAAAGGGTCATTGAACATCAGGATCACTCAGAGGTGAATTGAGCAACAAAATCGGTCAGTGAAATTCACTGTCTAACTCCTTTTGTCTTAGGTCTACTTTTCATGAGTGAGTTTTTGTTTGACTTCAGTATTAAATGAAAGCTGAGAGGTCACATTTCCTTAGAACAATGAATTAAGTCTATATTTCAATAAACAGAAAACGTCAAGTTTCAAAAATTCTCAACCATTGTCTCTTTGGGCTTTAAGAACTTGGCGTCAACTTGCACATTCTGATGAAGGTTTTTAGTCATATCCTGACTGAATTAGTATAACTAGCACAGTCCATAGGATGGAATTACACTTGACATTTTGAAATTTTCAATTGTGAAAATAAATTTCGCACTATGGTCTTACTGGGTACCCAGTAACAGTAGTTGCTTAGGAATTGTAGTAGGTAAGTTGAAGTGCTTTGGTACTTCAGGTTCTGCTGGTATACCGGGAGTGATGATCCTACAGCGGTATTTTTGATAAATATTTTTTATTCTATTACCAATTGGATTTTCAGGGTAACCAGTAGTGGTCCTAGTCTACAGAACCATACTTTTACCTATACAGTCGTTTGCTTATTTTGTTAAATAGCGTTAAACGGCTGATAGAACTTTATTATTCTATGAGCCAAGACTTAAATGGCATTAATTTAGGTACTTGGAGATTTAAAAAAAATCAAGTAAAATGGTCACTCGTGAAACCTGTCCCTAACTCAAAAAGAATTAAACTATAATCTTCTTTTAGTGTTAGTATCAGTTAAATGCGACTACGTCCAAATTGTAACGTGATTTACCAAAATTTCACCTTCAATTCCTTTGATATTCAAACCTTTTGTTTTTAAAACAAGTTCAAAATTCAATTATACCAAATTGATGAATCACGTTTCCCTTGATTCTCTTATTTTATCCATACTCAAGTTGAATCATATCACACCATAAAAAACACATCAGAATCCAAACTCTCAATCAAAGACCAAATTGAAAAAAAACAGTGATGATGTTGCACTAATAAAGTTGATTAGATACCAAAAGGATTATAAAAACATTAAAAAAATAAAGATAAAAGTGAAAAAAACATCAAGAAAGGCGTAAAAATACTTCTCAATTTAGATTCAATAAGAAAAAACGAAGAAGAAGAAGACGGTTGTTGCTTTAATTTAATACTCACTTAAAGTGTAATGGCTTAAATGAAGATTATGTAAAAATTAAAACGTTATATGGATAATAAAGAACAAAAGGCCGTGCACGACAAATGAAACTCACACACATTTTACAACTCCATTTAGAAAATGTTATATTTAAGCTTGTATGGAAGACAGATGAGAAGATGAAGAAGACGAATCATGTGTTAATCGTGATATAATAACTTTATATTTATCTTCATTTTAATTTTAATTTTTTTATATTTTTATTTTAAAATAAACATTCATTAGAATTGAATTGAAAGAAATGAGTTATAAATTAACGCCAGTTATGATTCTTTTATTAATTGATTTAAGTTTTTTTTTTTATTTCATTTTTTTGCACAATGATGATGATAAATTGTAATTTTTCTTTTCAATCATAGTCTAGAATTTAAATTTGATTATATGGATTTTAATTTTAATTTTAATAATAATAAATATTAATTACGGTTTAAATTTTGACACCATCAAATTAAAGTCGTTTCCTCATCAATTAAGATCAAATGGCGCCGAATTTTAATCAGATAGGCAAATTTATCTGTCAAAATATGAAATATTTGGATTGATATCGGTCTACATGATGATAATTAGTTTGAAATGACTTGGACAGGGATGGACCTTAATGTTTGGGGATGGAGAGGCAAAGGAAAATGGGCTCAATTTCACTTAAACTTTAATTTTTGTATGAAAAAATTGTGTCGATCCTCAAATCTGGAACATTTTATTCACTTTTCGAAGGGGGAAGGTTTTGGGGGGTCTCTCACGAGATATGATCAAGATATATGTCAAACCCTAGTATTACAGAATTCTGTATGATTTTTCTTTGAATAAAGAAACTATCGTCATTTGACTTGCCATATGCCCATCCCTGGATTCGTGACTGTAAATTATATTCAATATCTATGAAATTTCATGGCAATTATCTAGAATGAAATTGATTTTAAACGGCACATTTTTATATTTGTTATTTCCTTTAAATTTAAAATAAATATTTTTTTCGCTCAACATAAAATTAATAATAATAGTAATCAGACGTGTCGAAATTTTGATTACTATAATTATAATTTTTTTTGGGTTATTATTAACTGTGTTGGTTTTCTTTGAATTAAATTTATGTATTATAATCGTATAAGATCATATAAGGCGGCAGTGATCTTTGTGTCAAGTCAGGTAGCGTAAAATTGTGTTGAAGCATGAAGTGAGAGAACTTTTCAAGGTTATTTGATTTCAGCTACACTGTAAGTTAAAAATGACCTGCAAACTAGAGCGCATTATATGTATAGACTAAAACAGTGTCCATAATATTCGAATTCTGGTTCCGAATTAGCTGGAAATACGATTAAAATGTCATTCATTAAAACCTGTAAGCGCCAATCAAAGATCTGCGTCTGCGGACCAAGTCACTTTATACTGCGGGGCGTTTTTAGCTTTCAGTGTACTGAATTTGATTGAAAGGTTAAGTAACGGTGGCGATTGATTGAAATGTCATGGCTTGTCAGGATAAAACCAATAGCTCCATGAATGATAATGACGAGTATTCACAATGGGCCTCACTGATTGCCCTTATTGAAAAATTCAAGGTTGCCATCTCTGAAATTCCAAAATACTGAAAAAAAGATTGAAATTCTTTAAATTTTTTCAAGAAACCTTACGCATTTGAAATTTTTCTCTATGAAAGTTATTTTCATTGACCTTCTCACAATGACCTAGAGCATTTATTTTGCTATTTTTTGTGATTCATCCAATAAATCACTCATGATGTCTTAATAAAAATGTAATTAACATGCCATTTCCCATTCAAACCATATGCGAATTGTATTTAAGACGTCCTTGAATTATCCTTTCTTAATCATTTTTTGCCACTTTAATGCCACATCCATATTATTATTATTATCATACAAACATCTTCATTGTTGTTATTTTTTCCATACATAGCAAAAAAAAAGTAAGAAGAAGAAAAAAACAGCAGTAAATCAGCTTATAAAACATAAAATTTCTCAGCATCAAAAGTTTTTTTATTTCATTTTACATTTTTCCTCCAATATTTTATATCATTTTCATTTTATTTTTGTCCTTTTTTTGACACTGATATACCTAGAAAAAAAATAAGCACACACACACACACAGAAAAGGAATCATGTGAAATTTTATGAACCATAGCATATGGAGTAGGAAATAAACCACAAAAATTGACGTCACTTACATAAGTCTTTAAATACACGCACGCACACACAATTCAACAATAAAATAATACTAAAAATAATAAAACACAATAAAAAATTAAGAGAAATGGAGAAATGTATATCAGAGTGAATCTTATTTCATTTCATTTTAATATGTATAAGACTGCTAACTTAAATTGAAATGTTAGTTAGGCAAAAAAATGTGGAATAAAAAATAAAAAGGACACAATTAATTGTTCTTCTGTAACCCAAAAAATGAAATATAAAAAAAAAAGTTTCGAGACATTTCTTCATGTCCTAATTTTTTGCATTTAAAGGCCTTTGTTTATTTATTTTATATTATTTTTTTTCTTGTATTCTTACGTACAAAAAAAAATATTCAATAAAATAAGATAAGATGATGTCCCATGATAAATTTGTGTCGTTTTCAGTTGATGATGTTTCTGTTTTTTTTCATATTAATTGTTAAACGGAAATCAAAGATTGTCCTTTTTATTTGATTGAGTGATTTAGATTATTTTTTCGTTTTTATTTTTAGATTTAGATTATGTGATGTATTTTTATTCTTTTTTTGTATATTAATTGCTATGCTTTTTCTTTTTCTACTCAAGATGAGATGGTTTCATGACAATAAGTCTATTGAAGATCATTTATGACACTTATCAAGGTCCTAAAAAGGAAAGTGGAATAAACACACCTTACTTCTCCGGCACTACGTCCATTTTTTTGACTGGATATGTTGCCTGATACCTTTTCCAGATACTTTATCTTGCGATTGCTGTTTCCAGATTTACAGCCGTAATTTTCGTAGTTCTTGGTGGATGCCATCAATCCATACACCTTCCTTTGGAGCGTCCAACAACTCAGCGGACCTCAGGATCGTTTCAGAATAGCGCTGCTCGGGCTCGGTCTGGGTAAATTCGTGCCAAATGACCTATCCATCGAAGTCTGTTGACTTTTACAACTGCAAATATCCTTTGTTCCACAAACAACCCTTCTATCTCCAAGTTATACCTTCTTCTCTATCTTTCACCTTCTCGTATGGCACCAAAGATAGTACTTAGTACTTACTACTTAGTTCGTTCGAATGACAGTAGCCGCTGTTCATCACTCTTGGTGGTGGCCAGGTTTCAGACCCGTATAATGCGACTGGCCGTATTAACGTTTTCTAGATGGCACACTTGCTCTAATTTGTCAATAGCTTTGAGCGGAAATGTCTTTGGAGTCCATTAAAGCACTTTTTCGCTGCAACTATCCTTCACTTGATTTCCAATGAAGTATCGCCATCTGCACTAATAAGCACTCCTAGGTATACAAACTCATAGACGATCTCGAATAGTTGTCCATTGACGTTGATGATGTTTGCCTCTTGATGTGGAACCGTTTTTGGGTTTGGCTTCATGTAATTTTAAGACTAGTATATCTGTGGGTTACTCCTACTGGTGTTTTGCTTACAATATCAAGATCATCAGCAAATTTTAAGATCTGTGTTAAACTTGTTGCAAGTGTTCGACATGTTTGGATGCTAACACGTCTCATTGCACCTTCTAAAACCACGTTAAATAACAGAGTTGACAGTGGGTCACCCCTGTTTAGTCGTAAAAGATTCTGACACTTCATTTCCAAGCCTTACTTTGCTCCTAGACCCATTAAGAGTCATGACCACTAGTCGTATAAGTTTATGTTCAAAGCCTAGTTCTTTCATAACCACAAACAGCTAACCGCGTTTGATTTTGTCGTTAACAGACGTTAGGCCTCACTAAAAAAAATTACAGTCTCTTAAATGTGAATCAAGATAATCAATTCTTACCTGAAATATTTTGATCTAGATTCAAGGGTGAGAATAAAACTTGCAATTAAGTCACCAGCTAGGTCCTTCCTGCACACTCCTTATACTGCTTCATCTCTTTATAGAAGCAGTCATCACCTTATTAGGCCAATATCAAAAATTCAGTAACTGAAAATAAAATTTTTTTTGAGTGTATAAAACTTTGAGCAATGAGTAACATTAAACGTCACCATTTTCCTTTTAATTAACGAAATGACAAAATACTTCATCACCATTAGTTACCTCATTTACTGCTTGACTTACAGCTGTCTTTTAATAAAATTTCAATTCAATTCAATTCATTATCATTTTAATTTCAATTTCAATTTAAATATAAAATTATATCAATCGTATCACATTGAAAATTTACTTTTGTCATTTTTTTTATAATTTTTAATCAACTTTCAACCTTTTTTTCACTTAATGTCATTGAATAGTAAAATAATTAAACGAGAAGCCAAATAACTGACTTTGATCAATAATTATGTAAAAGTAAATATAAATTAAAGAAAAAAGGTTCATTAGTAAGAATTAAATTAATAACAATTTTTTTTTCTCATTTTATTTTCATTTAACAGGAATCAATTTAACTGAAAATCATCAAGGAACGTCGCAAAATAAGAAGAAGACGACATGAAATGAATCGAATGATATCGTTTGAGTGAAATGACGATGATGGTGATGATGATGAATGTAATGAGGAAAAAATATTGATAATAATAATAATAGAATAAAAGAAAAGGAAAAAAATAAATCAAAGAAAATTGAGGTGATTTATAGTAAAATAGAAGAAAAAAGAAAATATTATCGATAAAAAGATAAAAGAGATAAAAAAACTAAGATTTTCCTTGTGTTAAATGAAAAATTGAGTTAAAAGGAAAAATTTGTTTGAATTGTAACAAGAAAAGAAAAAAAAATCATGATAACAAAAGAAAATTGAAAGAAAATCAGTGTTATCGAGGTGCATTACTTTAAGTTTGTCACATAAAAAGTGTCATTAACACACAAAAAAATTGAGAAAAGGAAAAAAATCAGTGTAAAAAGTGTAAATTGGATTGAAAAATAAAAAATTTCATTTCTGTGACTAAAAATTAAAATTACATTAAAAAAGATAAAACGCAAAAAAAATTTCTTTTCACAATAGTGCTCATTTTAATTTGAGTGCGTAATTTTATTATCATTCGTCCCTTTTTTTCTCATTCAAAAGGACGAATTTTCAGTGAAATTGAAAAACTGTGCTTAATTTTGCGAGTCAAAGTAACTCATTCCATTGAAATTTTACATCCTGGTTTCGTCTCCTCTCCTCTCATTTCATTGTTAAATTTTGAATGCAATTTCAATGAAAAGGACACCAAAACGCCAAATTTAAAGGCAGATACAAAAAAAAGAGTCACAATTAAAGAAGAAATGAAAATAAAAAAATAAAGATAAATTCCTTGAAGGCATTTTCACTTTTCTATGAAATTGCATGAAATTAAAATACAATTTTTTTTGAGGAAAAGTGAGGTAATAAGTGAATTTTTCATACTTTAATCCTTTATTATAATCCTCATCATTAGTGTGCATTTTCCTTTTAAATAAAAAAAAAAATTAAAAAGGGGAGTTTCGTTGAAATTCAGATTTTTTTGAAGAAAAAAAGTTCAAATAAAAGTATAAAAGTAAAAGGAAAACGTGAAAATCATTGTTAATAAGTCAATAATCTCGACTAGACAAGTTTTTAAGCGTCATTAAGAAGAGGAGGAAAAAAGGATAAAAATTTGAGATAAAATTAAAAAAATATGAATTAAATTAGCATGACATTCTTTTTATTGTATTTTTATGTGTAGTGACAAAGCTCCTTAATTAATACAAAGTCGCGTCTTAAATTGGATGAAAAATAACTTTGATGGCATAAATTACAACAAAAAATACAACAACTAAAAAAGAGGATTTAAGGAAATCAAAATGGCTTGCATGAATTTTGTTATATTAAAGGTAAGTTTTTTTGAATTTAAATTTTTTATTTTTAATACTTTTTTATGATGAAATTGGCTGAAATTGCTTGGATTACTTGAAAATGGTCCCTTATCAATACAATTTTCACTGAAGGTAATCAAATGTGATTTTAGGATTCAAATTACGATGATTTTTAAAATTTTACGTTGAATTTCATTGAATTTTCAAGTAAAATGCTCTTTTGTAACTGGTTTGCATAGTCTGTCTGTCAATGCTTCCGTTGAAAGTTTTTTTGACTACGATCTTGATGAAATTTCATATCAATAGTGATATTTTGTTTCAGAATTCACCATTAAACGAGAAAATTAATCTTGAGAAGCTTCTTAATTTCATATTTCATGAAAATTCTACCAGACAGCCATTTTTTGAAAAAAATAAAAAATGTAGGAATCGTTAATTTTATCAAAATTCACAGAAAAATATTTTGGTAGGCCTTCACCATGGACTTAATATCTGCCCTAAAAATCTAATCCGAGTCCACGTTTTTCATAGTAAAGATTTTTGTCAGAAAATGTCACCAAAGTGATTCACCCTGCAAGCTGGGAACTTGGCTTGATTCGTACTGAGCCTTGTTTGTATTGAATTTTTAACTCAATTCTTACAAATTTAAAAAAAAAATTAAGCTTTTCGACTCCTCACACATGGCTTACACCGAAAATACATTTCGCGTTGCGGCAACGGGAATTTGCCACGGGAATTTTCAAAGTAAAAAATATAAATTTAAAACAATTTTTTCCGTTTATGAGAGGCCAAAAATGACAAAATACACAATTTTGAGCTCATTTTTCGGTTTCAGAGCCGCGACGGAAAATGTATTTAAAGTGTACGAAGAATTGTCCTCTCAAAGGCACTCATTTATCAAAAACATCTTGAATTGTCAAAACCCCAGCGTGAAAGATTTGACATTGTCTGATTATTAACTTTTCTTGTGAGGATTCTTCTTTGAAAAGACGCTTGAAAATAATAATAATAAATCCTAAAGGATCAAAAGGGTTAGCTTGACAGTTCATTTTGTTTAAAAAACTTACAAAAATCCAAAAAATTGAACTTCAAAACGACACATGTCAAATAAAATTGACATTTAGCATTTGACGTTTCTATAAATACAAAAAATTCTGTCATATGCTTATTTTGAAGTCAATACAAAACTAGCTAAAAAAAAATCTACTAAGGCTCTATCGATGATTCGTCTGGAGTTGATCAAAATGCACCTTTGTTTTTCATTCAAGGTTACGTTTTTAATTTTTTTTTCAATAAAATTCAAAAAAATGAGGAAAAAACTTTTTTTTTTGCCCTTTGACAAGAAATAAAACAGCAAATCCCAATTTTAACGATTATTTTACACGTTTTAAAGGTTTTTGTTTACAAATTACAAAGAATAAATGAAACCTGATCAAAAAATTTAAAAGTGGCTTAATAAACATATTCCAATTCCGTTCATTATAGTAAATGACCGTCTTTAATTTTTAATGTCATGAGACATTTTAATTGTTAAACAAGCAATAAAATAATATAAATACACATTTTATAATTAAAAATAAAATCAGTAAAATTTTCTCACAGACACAAAAAATTGAAAAAAATTAATAAAAAAATGCGAGTCAACAGTTTTGTAAACAATTGTGACGAGAATCAGTCAAATAAATTCAAAAAGATTCATTTCAACTCAAATTTCATTCGATTTACTCATTTCCCAAAACAAAACCACCTAAGGGACAAATTTTCTTTTATTACTCTTCCAATTCCATAAACATCCAATTCAAATCCCAATAAAAACAAATAACATCCCTAATAATCTTACATCAATATTATTGTTATGATTGCCATGAAACGGAAAAAAATCTGTGATTACAAAAATAATAATCATAAAATCTCAACTTAAACCTTAGACAACTAATTTTCTCACAACTGAACCTTCATAACTCTCATTTAGACTTGTACAGAAAAAAAGGTCAAAAAAAAAAGTTTTATTGGAAACACATTAAATTGTGAAATGTGTTAATGTTAAAATGTTAAATAATGTCACACATATGTGCAATAAAATGAAATCACATTTTATGAATGTTCAGAGAAAAAAAAAACAAAAAATAAAGGATGATGAAATGATGAGAATGCACTCACGTACAAGAAAATGATTTCAGGAAGTAAAATTATAACGGAAAATGAAAGTGCTTCAATGTACGACGTACACACAAAAATTTTTGTTTTTCTTCCTTTTCAAGTGAGTATTTTTTTTATTTGTTTTTATTTTCTTTCATAATACTTTGAAACTATGAAATTTCATTGAAAGTCAGAGAAACAGATGTTTTTAAGCATAACATACGAGCATGCAGACGATCAGTTTCGGATTTTTGTTAGATTATTACAAAATAATATAAAATGAAATAAAATAAAATAAAATGAAGTTAAATTCAAATAAAACTAAATTTAGTAAGTCAAACATGTGTGTTTAGAACAAAAAAACTTGAAGTGTGAATTTCTATGCATGTGTGTATACGCCTGTATGTGCACGTGTGTGTATGTTATTTAAAATTTCATTTCATTTCATTCCAATAAAAAATAATAAAAATAAAACACATATGATAGAAGAAAAAAAAATGCATTCCAGTAGTTTTTGTATCGTACTCACTCAAATTCAACTTGTTTACATAAAAATATTGTATAATGTTCTGGCATGTGGCTATCATGTGTCAATCAGAACAACAGTTGATGAAATTCAACAGTGTGTATTTTGTTTCGTTGTTTTACTTTCATTTCATTTCCATGTTATAGCTACATGATAAAAAGTGAAAATAGTTTTTGGTGCACTGAATTCAATGAATTGCACAAAATTTTTGACTTTGTCTGAAGAGTTTCATTCAAATTTTGTGTGTGTTTCATCTTGAGTTTATTGAAAACGGAAATGAATGTGATATTTCGATTCAGATTATTGATAACTAGGTTTATTGTGAGAGGAAGATTAAAATATAAAAATGGGAAATTCTAACCACTGGGCGGTTTAGAAAAGTGCATTTCGATGGGACTCGTTTCATTGAATAAAAGTAAGTTTTAATTTTAATAATTATACCGCCATTTTGAAAATAACGGTCATTTTGAAAATAGCGGTCATTTTGAAAATTTAAAAAAAATATTTGAAAAAATCGGACATTTTGGGCTTTTGACCATTTTCAGGCTCTGGAGCCTAATTCTTGAGCCCAATTCCTGAGCCTAATCTTAGAGCCATTAAGTTAAAATTCATTTTAGTAAACTTCTCCACCCAACAAAACAAATTATAAATACTTTTAAAATTTTAACCGTCCTTAACGATTTTTCGCAAGCCATTAAAAAAAGTTGCCAGTCATTAAAAAATTCGTCAATCGCCAACAAAGCCCCAGGTGGCCAAATTTTCCAAAATGCAGGAAATTTTCAAATTTTGCCGTTTTTTTTTAAATTGTGAATTCTATCAATAGAAATGCGCTCGTGTACATCGTTCAATATCACGTTCTCCATTTTTTTTTTATAAAATCCACGTAAAATAACCTTTAAATCATAAGTTTTTCATTTTTTTGAAAGAAATTTCCATATCACGAATTGACAATCCATCAAAAAAAAATTTCAATTTATAAAAATTAAACCCAAAATCGTAATTTATTGAATGACAAAAACTCTTAAAACGTATTTCATATTTTTGTTTCATCTCCTTCTCCTTTTAAACGGTTACAGAAGCAAACAAATTAAATAAATTACCAAAAAAACGATACAATTATGAATAGAATTTCGGTATCATTTAAACTTGTTCCTTCTTGTTCCTCAACGAAAAAGGAAAACGCACAATGTGAAAAAAAAAAACAAAATTAATGATAAACGTGGCAAAGGTACAAGGCACAAAAAAACGCCTGAAATTATGATTCACTTCTCGTTTATATTTATTTTTATGTTTATGTTTATGTTCATGTTTATGATTGTGATTGTAAATAAATAATTGAATTAAGTGTACAAAGGCACAACAAAAAAAAATATTAATTGAAAGGGCGTGTGGATCACATCAAATTGAAATTGATTTATAGTTTCACTGAAAAAAAAAATTACATTCCTTCACCCAACAAAAATTTAAGGTCTAATTGAAATCAGATGCGGCCACATTGAAAAGGACCACACTTGATTCTCTTTTTCTTTGAAGTGTGTTTTTACTTGTGGTTTCCATTTAAAATTAAAATAATCCAAATAATAATCTTGATTGAGAGTAAAATCCATGCGATTTATTTACAAAAAAAAATATCTAGAGCAATAATAAATTTCAAGGAATTTTTTTCATTGTAAATTTATTTTTTTTTTTTTTACAAAAGCGTATGAAACGCAAAGAACTTATCTAAATTGATATCTTCCTTGTTGCAATACATGCATACAAAAAAAATACACACAGAGGCATAATTTAAGGCACAAGTGTCACGAGAATTGTTGTTTAAAATTAAATACAGACAAAAAAAATTGTAAGATAAATGTACTAAAAATATAACGAAAAAAGGACACATATGGTCCAACATGAATTCAACAATCTGAAATGATAATAATAATAATAATAAAAATTGCACAGAGAGAAAATACAAAAAAAAAGTGGAAATGACAAGAATTTATCTACTTGTTTTCCTGTTTTTGCTCTACACTTTTTTCTTTCTTTCTTTCTTCGTTTAGGAAAAATATTTTTATCCTGAAATGAAAAATTTTATTTTTTTAAATATTTTTTTTCATTTTAAAAAAAACATTAAATTTAAGTCTGACTGAAACAAATTAAATGAACTCTGAATTTGGACAAAATAAGTCGTTTAAAGGTTATGTGAAATGTACGACGATGAACATGGATCTGAACTTTTTCGGGTGATTCATGTGGAAAATGGAACTAACAGTTATTTTTGTTTGAAAGAAATTTGTCTTGAGAGTCGTTTTGCAATTATATCGAATAGCTTTGGGTTTTTTTTTGGTACTATTCGTTATTAATAGATATTTTTTAAATTAACCCATTTTCGCTTAATGTTCCATTTATTTAATTTAACCTTCAGGGGATTCTGGTCCAGGATGTCCGCATCTTGAGAAAATAATCAGGGTTCGGAAAAAGCTTAGCTTTAGATTTGGCTATTTTAGCCTTGTTTTTCGGATTTAAGGGCAGATACAAAAAATTTATATACAAAAAAACGGCTATTTTGGCTTTGCTTTTTTCCAGCTCTGAAAATAATGTATATAAAATAAGTTCATCTGAATTTTTGGGGTGTTATTTGTTTCAGTACCCCCTCAGGGGCGCCTTCCCCGTGGATGTGCAAGGAATTGTGCATTATTTGTCCCTCCGTAAAAGTTGGCATTAGAGAACGTGCGAAATTGCCAAGTATTTTCTCGGAGACTTTTTAAGGACTACCTTTTAGGTTTTAGATAAAGATCATGGTGGGAAATTTTTGAAGGGTTCTTTTGTAAGGTGAATCCCAATCCAATCCAACCCAACCCAGTCGTCGAAATTCAGTTGAAAAGCCGCAAATAAGACGAGACAGTCGAATGAAAACGTAGAATAGTTAAAACAGAATAAAAAGATCACTCTTAAACTATTCTGATGTAAAGTTCAGTTTTTTAAAGTAAGGTATTCTCAAAGAACTCGGATCGATGTCTTTACTTACCATTTTTGACTTTAAATTTTAATCAGTACCTAAATTTGACGCGTTTAGATGAGAAAATTAACGCTCAATGTAAATCTATCAGTTTTGCAAAATTTTCTATATGAGTTGTATCAAAATGATGTATGAGAACGTTGTTTAAGAAAAAATTTTATTCGACACAGACAAATTAACGATAGAGGAGGGTGCCAGAAGGCAGTTCTGTTTCCCCAATTGTTAAAATTTTTTCAGAAAATGGCGATTAAACATAAATGTGCCCTCTCCTCCCCCCTCAAATAATTCTAATCATTGTTTAGTAGTCAAATCAAATAATACGAAAAATTTTGATCCATTTTCGAATTATCTCTTTAATTTTTAACATTTAAAACACCAAAAATTTCAATTCAATTAAATTTTGTTAATAAAACATTGCGATTCATAATCTTTATCTGATAAATTGGAAAAACAACTCCTAAAATTTACTTAACTTAAATTTTTATTTTCTCTTCTATTATCCTCACAACCAGTCCAATGGGTTTTCTTTTTTGCATGATTGCACTTCAGCATTTTCTGGTTTTGAACATTTTTAAAGAAAATTTAAAGAAAGAATGAATGAAAGAAAGGAGATTCACCAGATTTTTTTCTCATCTTATTTTTTTTTAACTTTTCTTTTGAATTGAAATGAAATCGAGAAAAAAAGTAAAAAAGCATTAATATTGTAAAAATAGATATAAATGGTATGACTGGAATGCTAGTAAAAGTAAAATAAAATTACAAAAAAAATAATTCAAAAGGAAATAGAAAATTTTCTCTATAATAATAAAAAAAATAAAAAAAAAATAAGAATGAAGAGTAATCGCATCAAATTTTTTCCTATTGTTTGGTGGAATAAAATAAGTTAAAATGATAAAAATTTCTTCAATTAAATGAATAAGTGCATTCATGTAATACCTTTCTTAGGTCTCAAACGACCTTGAAACAATCGTTACCTTGAATTTGAGTCCACCTGCACCGAAAATACTATTTTTTGTGCGACGGGAATTTGCGACGGGAAATGCGACGGGAATTTGCAGAAGAAAAAATATAAATTGAAAAAAAAATTTTCCGTTTCCGAGTATAAAAATCATGTTTTCGTATGTTTTAGGTAAAAGTGACCTAAAGCAAAGTTGTAGGGAATATTTCGGGCTACAATTTTGCTTAAATGACCAAGTCAATATTTCAAATATTAAGAGGCCAAAAATGGCAAAATACACAATTTTTAGGTTATTTTGAGGTTTTTGAGCTAAAAAGCATACTTTATTTTATTTTTGACAAAAATGATGTGAGACAAAACAATATATAATGGAGCTGAAATGTTCAAAACAAGTTTTGAATTGTCTGAAATTTTGTCATATTCAAACTTTTACCTAAGAAGTATGATTTTTTAACAAATTTGTGCTCAAAATTGTGTATTTTACAGAAATGCCTCTTAATACTTGAAATATTGACTTGGTCATTTAAGCAAAATTGTAGCCCGAAATATTCCCTACAACTTTGCTTCAGGTCACTTTTACCTAAAACATACGAAAATATGATTTTTTTACTCAGAAACGGAAAATTTTTTTTTCAATTTATATTTTTTCTTCTGCAAATTCCCGTCGCATTTCCCGTCGCACAAAAAATTCCCGTCGTAAATTCCCGTCGCCAGCGGAAATATATTTAGAGTGTGTACCTCAGACGCCTTTCTGGTCCCAGGAGAGTCATTTTCCCATCACATTAACATGCAATTCCTCATTGAATGCGATTTTTCTACGACTTTTACTTCCTTTTTATTTTGCCTCATATTTATTAACAACAATTCAACGAAAATGACAACAAAAATACAGTTAGATTACATTGTTCAACTTATTTTTATCCATTCATTTTCATACAAATACAATTTTGCAGTAAAACTTGTGATTCAACGACTTTCTTCATTGAAGAGACACTTTTCCTGAAAAAAAAATAAAATTTCCCTTCAATTGTCATTTGAAAAACTTTGTGACATTTCTTGAAAAACTACTTGTCATATTATTATTATTTTTATTTGAGTATTTTCAAGTTTTGTAACATTTATACAAAAAATATTACAAAAAAATTGATACAGAATCACTCTGAATTTAAGTACTTTTATCCGCTTTTCTCAAACATGTTCAAATGTCTTCTTCTTCTCCTTCTAGTTGCTAGTTCTTTGAATTGAATTGAAAATAAGAAAAAAGTTATGTGAAATTTGAAGGAGATAAAGCACATGTGTGATGTTCCCAACCGTGAAAATGATGCATCTTATTACTTTTTTTTATTTGCTAGCAAAAGGATAAAATGAAGCATTATCTCAACGGATGTCACTTTTATGTTGATGTTCTCTGTGAATTTAACGTTAGCTTGCAATTCATTGTGAGAATAAATTTTTAAAAAATCATAAGAAGTAAAGAAAATAAATGCAAAAATGTGTTTTTTCCTCTTTGCTCTCTGGTTTGAATAAATTATGTTGTTACCTTTTGTATCGGTAAAAAGCTCTTCTTGATGTTTTATTTTGTATTTTTTTTTTTGAGTGGAATTTCATTTAATTTAATTTCATATTCAACAATATCCATCAAAGTAAAAATATGCAACGATGAATTTAAATGACTGCTTTGATCCTTGTTCGTTTTATTTTTTTTTTTGACTTTGTGAAGATTGACTTGCAAAACTCAAATTAAAATCTGATTTCCGTATGAAATGTGAATTTCCCTTCAAAAGGTGTAAAATTGAGCACTTGAAAGACACTTTTGCTAAACAGTTTATGTACTTAAGGTGAACCGATTTCCTGCATCAAAGAGACTTTTTTTTTGCTTTGTTTATTAAGTTTTTTTTTTTAAATTGGATTTTAGCGTTAAATTAAAATATGTGTAAAAAGCACTTGAGGTTTTAAGCTTGTTGAGTAAGTTATGAGATTGTAAATGTAATTTTACGCAAAATGACGGAAATGAATTGAGATTAAGATGATTTTTGAGACCATTGGAGCAAACGAAACAATGTCGAATTGAAATTAAAAAAAATCTTAAGGGTGATCTTCATTTTTAGCTTTAGAACATATTTATTGACTTTCACAGTTGGATAAAAGCACAGAAACTTCAAAATTTTAATATCTGACAGTTGATTTTGACATTTAACGAACTTCTTTAATTTGAATTTGACAGATGATTTTGACATCTAAGAAACCTCTTAAACTAGTATCTGACAGATGCCGATTTTGACAGTTAAGAAACTTCATAAACTTGTGTCTGACGATTTTGACAGTTAAGAACTTCTGAAATTTGAATATGAAAGATGACGATTTTGACAGTTAAGAAACTTCTTAAGTTTGATTCTGACAGATGACGATTTTGACAGTTAAGGAACTTTTGAAACTTGAATTTGACAGTTCAGAAACTTCTTAAACTTGAATCTGATTGATAAAGATTTTGACAGTTAAGAAACTTCTTAAACATGTATCTGGCAGATGACGATTTTGGCAGTTAAGAAACTTCTTAAACTTGTTTCTGACAGATGACGATTTTGACAGTTAAGAAACTTCTGAAACTTGAATCTGACAGATGACGATTTTGACAGTTAAGAAACTTCTGAGACTTGAATCTGATAGATCAAGATTTTGACAGTTCAGAAACTTCTGAAACTTGAATCTGACAGACGACGATTTTGACAGTTAAGGAATTTCTTAAACTTGTTTCTGACAGATGATGATTTTGACAGTTAAAAAACTTCTTAAACTTGTGTCTGACAGATGACGATTTTGACAGTTAAGAAACTCCTTAGACTTGTTTCTGACAGATGACGATTTTGACAGTTATGAAATTTCTGAAACTTGAATCTGACAAATGCCGATTTTGACAGTTAAGAAACTTCTTAAACTTGAATCTGACAGATGACGATTTTGACAGTTAAGGAACTTCTTAAACTTGTATCTGATAGATCAAGATTTTGACAGTTAAGAAACTTCTTAAACTTGTTTCTGACAGATGACGATTTTGACAGTTAAGAAACTTCTGAAACTTGAATCTGACAGATGACGATTTTGACAGCTAAGAAACTTCTTATTTTAACAGTTAAAGAACTTCATTTTCCTCCATCTTAATATTGCGTGTAAATGATTTAATTATAACCTTTTTTTTTATTATCATCCAATCCAATCCAATTTAATGCAATGCAACGCAAATAATTGATTCTCACACATTAAAAATTAATTTACTCTCTTAAACTTCTCTTCACCATTTTTTTTGCAAGAAATTTCTTATTATATTCAATTATTTAATTTTTTTTAACATAAATTTCCATATAATTTAATTGTCTCATAAAATAAAACATGTAAGAAAATGCCTCGAGGCCCGTTATTAAATAAAATTAATTAAGATGTTCTTTTTTTTCATTTCATTGTATATTTCATGACAAAGATCTCTCAAGACAATTGTTTTGTTACGGTAAGATTTTAATTTTTTTTGTTGTGATTCGTGTCATAACACAATTCAAATAATAATTAATTTGTAACATGAGGCATTAAAATTTGCTTATTATTTTTTTACCGAGAATTGATGTAACCAGTGATAAAATATCATTTTGTAATGTAATCAAATTGAAAGAGTGTTAACATGAAATTAATTTTAATTGCTTTTTTTTTAAGGAAACATAAATTTAATGAATTATCAGTTGAAATTATTGACCAGATGAATTTTATGAACCATTTAAGTAGAAAATCGTACTCGTAAAATTGAGTCATTAAAAATTGATAACGAAAAGGACTTTGATCGAGAGATTTCTTTTGGGATAATAACTCAATCGTGTGAGTAAATTACATTTAAAATGACTTAAATTCATCTGTAAAAAATTTTGCTGCTTCATGTAGATAGGGGTGCATACACACACACACACACACACACATGCACATTAATTACTTTCAAATGTTTGAATAAATTTGAGTGTGAATTCTCAAATGGGATTCTTAAACGTTAGAGGTAAATAAATGACCGAAAAGTAAACGAACTGTTAAACTTCCTCTTACATTTAATGGGACATTGATAAAAATGAGACAATATTTTGTATGCATGAAATATGTTAAAGGAAAAAGGATTCTTTGCTGCTTTGGTAGATATTCATAAGACCCTTTTATTTATTTATTTATCTATTATTGAAAGGAAAATTTTTGTTTTTATGCTATAAATTTTTGTTATTGTAAGCCATTATTTGACCATAGCAATTTTTATGTAAATATATTTGTGGTGTTAAAATATTTTTGGTTCCTGTTCAAGTCTAGGAGATAATTTGAAATTTATAATCTAATATCGAAAAGAAAAATGTTTTAACATTACATTATTTGCATAAGAGAAAGTCCCAGTTAGAAATATAGTTCCAAGAAAGAAATTTAGTCCAAAGTAAGAAGTAAAGTCCAAGAGGGAAATAAAGATTAAAGTAAGAAGTAAAGTCCAAGAGAGAAATAAAGACCAAAGTAAGAAGTAAAACCCAAGAGGGAAATAAAGACCACAGTAAGAATTAGAGCCCAAGAGGGAAATAAAGTCCAAAGTAAGAAGTAGAGCCCAAGAGGGAAATAAAGACCAAAGTAAGAAGTAAATTTCAAGAGGGAAATAAAGACCAAAGTAAGAAGTAAAGCCCAAGAGGGAAATAAAGACCACAGTAAGAAGTAGAGCCCAAGAGGGAAATAAAGTCCAAAGTAAGAAGTAGAGCCCAAGAGGGAAATAAAGACCAAAGTAACAAGTAAAGTTCAAGAGAGAAATAAAGACCAAAGTAAGAAGTAGAGCCCAAGAGGGAAATAAAGACCAAAGTAAGAAGTAGAGCCCAAGAGGGAAATAAAGACCAAAGTAAGAAGTAAAGCCCAAGAGGGAAATAAAGACCACAGTAAGAATTAGAGTCCAAGAGGGAAATAAAGACCAAAGTAAGAAGTAAAGTCCAAGAGGGAAATAAAGACCAAAATAAGAAGTAAATTTCAAGAGAAAAATAAAGATCAAACTAAGAAGTAGAGTCCAAGAGGGAAATAAAGACCAAAGTAAGAAGTAAATTTAAAGAGGGAAATAAAGACCAAAGTAAGAAGTAGAGCCCAAGAGGGAAATAAAGACCAAAGTAAGAAGTATAGCCCAAGAGGGAAATAAAGACCAAAGTAAGAAGTAAAGCCCAAGAGGGAAATAAAGACCACAGTAAGAATTAGAGTCCAAGAGGGAAATAAAGACCAAAGTAAGAAGTAAAGTCCAAGAGGGAAATAAAGACCAAAATAAGAAGTAAATTTCAAGAGAAAAATAAAGATCAAACTAAGAAGTAGAGTCCAAGAGGGAAATAAAGACCAAAGTAAGAAGTAAATTTAAAGAGGGAAATAAAGACCAAAGTAAGAAGTAGAGCCCAAGAGAGAAATAAAAACCAAAGTAAGAAGTAGAGCCCAAGAGGGAAATTAAGACCAAAGTAAGAAGTAGAGCCCAAGAGGGAAATGAAACCCAACTGATTTCCATGTGAGAAAAAATACTCTCGTAAATCAAACCTTTAAATCGACCCACCTCTCATTACCACTTTTATAGCCCATATTTTGCTTTCTCTCCATTTTAACACCTATTCATTCAAAGCAATTAAGAAGAATTAATTACACAAAATACACGAATATCAATAAAACCGACATAAAATTTGATGATTTCCTTTACAACCATCCTCATTACACGGCATATCATAAAATAATTTTATATTTCTTAATAATTTATGACAGAATTTAATTGGTTGCCTTTTGGTGTGCAGTAAATTTCTCATATAAAATGAACGTGATTACACACAGAAAAAAAAACTTCAAGAGATTTATGATAAAATAATGAATAATAAATTCAGGTGTCGTACTGTGATATTGAGATAAAAAATTTTTAGAGGCATTTTTTTTGGTATATCATTAAAATGTTATGATAAGAAACTTGGAAGCTCATAATATCGAGAAAGTAAAATTCTATTAAAATCATTTTAATAATCTTTAAATTTTTGCTTTATCTTAACACAGATCAATGTAAAATTTTATGTATCTACATTTTATTATTGGTTGGTTGTTAAACGTGGGAAAGCTTTACATCGAAAGAAATGTTTTTTTTGGTTGAATGTAAATGTAAAAATTTTTTTCGAAGAAAATCAATAACACTTGTTCTTGAAATGGCATTAAATGTTTTTTTTCCTATCACTTTTACAAGGAAAATACATTAATTTTCTCTAACAAGCACGTTTTCTAGACATAAAGGAACACATTTTTTTGGGTAATCATCATCAATCATTTAACCGTTTAAGATCGTTTTCGTTTTTTTATTTCGCTTCTTTTTTTAAATATGTGTCGTCAAACACAATTCGGTCATCTTTAAATGTGGAGAAACATGTTTTTTGTTTGTTTGGTAGCGATTGTCATGAAAATTTGTTGATCAACGTTATTTATTATTCAATTCAATCAATTCTTGATAAAAAATTATTGTAATATTTTTTTCTTTAAATGGAATAAGCATTTCTCAGCAGTTATTTGTACAGCAATAAAAAAAGACAGTTGCATTGTAACCGAGACAGCAGCATTTATTTACAAATAAGGAGTTGCACGTAAGTTTTACATTTTTTATCCATAGAGTTCACAATCGTACACAACAATAAACAAACAAAACCAAACATAAATCAAAATAAGCCGGCTTTTGATGATGATATTACATGTTCATCGCATCAGCATTATAACATTATATTATTGTTGTATTATTATTATTATTATTATTGTTATTATTAGTCCTACTGATGATGATGATGCTGATGATGAGAGAGAAATGTATTTAAATTTTATATTGAGCACTTAAATTACAATCCAAGTTTTAAGAGTAAAATCATAGCATTAGAAATGAAAACAAAAGCTTGTTTGTGCTTTTTTGTCTTCATCTTGTTTGTTCATTTTTATTACAATACAGTATTGAATTAAATATCTACAAATAAATTGTAGTATAAGCCATAAAAGGCAAAAAAGAGTATCAATCATTTTATATTGTTCCATTTTGTTTTATAGTAGGTTACATTTTAAAATTGAACACAAAAAGTACGTGTTTGATAAGTCACGGTGGGACTGAAATTTTATAATAATGAAAATAATGTTGATTATGCTTGAGAATATTAAATTTATAAAAGTTTCCTTAAAAGTAGAAGTAAGTTCACATACATAACATGGGTATGAAATGGCAATACAAATATTAATCTCTTCAATCTTTTTTTAGATGTGCTGGAGTGATATATCAAATTTAATGAAAGACGTGATGTTCTTTGTTGTACATATCATACATTGAAAAAAACATGAAGCATGCGATATTAGATTTGAAATGAGCGCATTTTGAAAAATCTATTTGCTTTGGATAACTTCTGGCTCTATTCTAGGGTAGTCCCAAGACCTCAAATTCGATATCTAATAACCAGTCTTTTGTATAGCTAGTCTTAGCTATAACTACCAGTTTATTTTGATCCTTACCATAAAAATAGTTTCCAATATTGATCCTTTCCATTTCCTCAGATTTTGCCCTCTTAACACTTCTGATTCTAAATGAATCAAGCTCTGTCACTACTTGCTTTGGATCTAATCTGATGCAACGTGAATCAAGCTATGGCTTTGATTTGAAACAAAGTGAATCGAGCTCTGCCACTACTTGGCTTGGCTCTTATCTGATACAAAGTGAATCAAGCTCTGGCACTACTTCATTTGGCTCTTATCTGATACTAAGTAAATCAAGCTTTGGTACTACTGCATTTGGCTTTGATCTGATACAAAGTGAATCAAGCTCTGGCACTAATTCATTTGGCTCTTATCTGATACTAAGTAAATCAAGCTTTGGTACTACTGCATTTGGCTTTAATCTGATACAAAGTGAATCAAGCTCTTTCAATACTTACCTTGGCTCTTATCTGATACAAAGTGAATGAAGCTCTGGCACTACTTGCTTTGGCTCTAATCTGATAAAAAGTAAATCAAGCTCTGGCACTACTTGCTTTGGCTCTAATCTAATACAAAGTGAATCAAGTTCTGTCACAACTTGCTTTGGCTCATATCTGATACAAAGTGAATCAAGCTCTAGCACTACTTCCTTATCTGATACAAAGTGAATCAAGCTCTGGCACTACTTGGTTTGGCTCTAATCTGATACAAAGTGAATCAAGCTCTGATTTCAATGATTCTATTTATATCAGCTTACATCAAATTCACTTCACAATCGCTATTTTTCATTTAAAATGCCATGAAATCAAATAATGAACTTTATTCAACACAATTTTTAGTGTATATTACATTCATGGCATCTATACACGTTCATAAAAATGATCGATACTCTTCTTTTTCATCTTATTATGTGAACAAATGAAGTTTGAAGAATTGGGTCAATATTTGTTATTATGAAAGCTCTCCTCTGTTTTAACAATCGATAAATCTTTGTCAAGAACTCTGCGTTACATATATATTGAAATAATATTTTTCAATGAAATCAAGAATAAAACATTTTTACAGTTAAAGCATCATTTTAATACGGTTCAATTGAATTTAGTGAGATAAATTAACGTAGGAGTGCTAAAATAATCAAATAGAGTACAGATTAAACTTGAATGTATTAAAATTTTATTTTTCTTAGAATAGGATTAAATATTTAAGTGATTATTAATGTTACTTGTGATTTATAGACATTTTTTTCAAAACGAAGGTCGAAGAAAAAGGAAATTAGAAATTTTCTATTTTTAAAAATGAATTGAAACATCTGCAACTGTCTCACGATCGTCATATCTCTTAAATATTTCACAATTTCTTTCTTAACTTTTGCAAATGACAGAATTTAAACATTTATTTCAAGTCATAAATAATTTATTGCTCTTATTGAGATACTTGAGCTCATTTTAATATTGTAATCTCTTATTATAAAAGTATCGATATTATTTATTATTAATGCCTTGTTTTGTAATTTATTAATGAAGTTGTGATACAACATGAATCATTATTATCGCATTTACATTTTCAAATACACATTGTGCAAGTTTTTGAACTACATTTTTACGTTTAATTTGAAATGAAAACAAACAAAAAACATACCGCGATAACATTTTTGTTTGAACTTGCCGTGCCACAATGTCTAACAATTTATCTTATCTCAATTACTCGTGTTTTGATGTCATTTTACACTTTTTAACGGTGTGAGTGACTGATTACTTCAGAATTTGAGTCATAATTTATAAATCGAAATAAATTTTAAACTGAGACACTGGAATATGACATTTAAATGTCATTAAAAGTTATCATTAAATATAAGAGAGTTCGGTCTCTAAAGGGAA
This sequence comes from Culicoides sonorensis, assembly GCA_900002565.1. Classification (NCBI taxonomy): domain Eukaryota; kingdom Metazoa; phylum Arthropoda; class Insecta; order Diptera; family Ceratopogonidae; genus Culicoides; species Culicoides sonorensis. Next base: position 66,331 of record LN483880.1, read on the forward strand.
TTCAACTGACTTTGATCATAATTTTACTAGTAACTTTAATTGACTTGTCTCGTACGCACTTTGATTTTACTCTTATGAGATTTTGCATGTGCCATTTTTCATGCAAAGAAATTTACATCTTTTGAACCAAAATGTAGCATCTGTTTCACTTAATCCAATTCATCCCTTCCAATACTTTTTTTAGTGTAGAAAAAAATGGATCTTAGATAACACATTTGCTGTGTCAAAAGTTTTTTTCTTCTCTGTTGTTTTGTTTTTAAAACTTGGGACTTGGCAGTGATATTTTACATGTTTTTGTAATAAATAGATGTTACTTTAAGAAAAATAAGCAAAACTTTTACCAATATAATGGCAGCTTTGAAAATATTTTATCTTTATTATGATTCCCCCAAAAGAATAAAATATTGATGTTATGAGTTTTTTTTTAGTATTTTTTCATAATCTAAATAGCTAATATGATGGTGTTGTGTTGTACGGTCTATTAAACGATGAAAAATTGTCTTGTATTGGTAAAAGTTGAATTTTGAACTGAACTTTAACGTGGCATGTCCTCAAAATGAGTTGACATGAGCACTACATGGGCTTCAATTAAAAAACGACACTCTTGAAATTGCTCCTTTTTCATTTGACGCTCTTTGAAATGATCAGATCAGATTTCTAGGTCTCCAAAGAAGAGAACCAGCACTCAGACCTACAGACGTGTTCATGGTGCATACCCATTATCATTATATCTGACGAAGAAGGGACCAAATTTAGAGGAACTACTAAAGAAAGAAGTCCACTAGACCTGGTTCAGTTCATGAAAGTGACCACACCTTGTCAGAAAGCAAAGCAGGGCAGACACCTTCACTTTTATAATGAAATTAATACTGAGGAAGTACTCACCCAGTTTGATAAAGAGGCGAGTCTGCCTTAAAGTACCCGCCTGATTGGATCACCATTCCCGCAAAAGCCCAGCCTCTCTATCCTTCCTGTAGAAATTCATGCAGGTCAGAGAAAGAGACAGAACCGGTTTTGGTGAATAATTGAAATGAGATACTAGCTCTATCTTATTAAGGTTAGCGTTGCCCACCTCAGCCACTTTTATTTTAAGTTGCTTTTGAAATGACTTCACTTAAAAGTGTATCAAAAGATATCTTAAATGAAATTACAAACAAAAACAAATCAACTCCAGACAAAAAGGGTTCCAGTATCTTAACATGAAATCCATAAATTTAACGTCTGATACATAATAACAAAGTACATTTTTAGCATTTAAGGCAACACATATTATCCTTTGATATTAAAATGATACATTTGTAGCTTCTGTACTTTGATCAAAACTTGACTGATGCTCACATGCTTTCAATTGTCTTTTAACTCTCCTAACCATAAAATGAAGGGGGGGAGGCATGTTAAAAAAGTTAAATATGTATATACTCGATGTATCATTTCATGTTACTTACAAGGACGAAGATGACGATGATATATGACATCATATCATAATAAGAAAGAGCACACACACAAAAAAATAAATATTTTGTTTACACAATAAGGGTTTACGAATTCTTTGTTATGTCTGTGTGTGTGTTTGTCTGTGTGTGTGTTATTTTGAATATTTTACATATGAAATTTTTTCCTCTAAAAGTGTTTTTGATGTGTCGTTCTGTCTCCACAACAAACATTACAAAGTGTGATGGGTACATACTACAAAAAGGTACCCTGTAAAAAATTTTACTGTAAATTCCACAGTCATATTTCGGTTAATTAAACCAAAAAAACTGGTTGAATTTACCGAAAA
>LN483879.1:0-67800 GCA_900002565.1 Culicoides sonorensis
ACTTGAATAAAATCGACAATTATTTTGTCTGTGTTTCATTATTTTTAGTTTTATCTGACCAACACTTTTTCCAAAATATTTTTATTTCTTGTCATCTCAAAATAATTTTTACAGAAAATAAAACATAAGATAAATTTACTCAATATTTTATGATAAAAGGATTTTTATTAAATTGTGTTAACAAAATGAAGACCTTCTGATATCTTTATTTTCTCACGGAAAATTTGACTAAGACATACAATTGCTTTGTATTGGGATTCAGGCAGATTCAAAATTTAATATCAAAGCCATCTACTTTTGTTTTAGAAAAAAAAACATGACATTTATAATCAAATTTCAAATAATGTGTTTGTATGCATTTGACATACTGTGAGAGAAATTGTCTTGTTTTAAAAATGATATTTTAGCAAAAGGATAAAATAATCCTTGTTGACAGCACGACACGTTATCTTGATTTGATTGAACCTGAATTTATCGTGTTCTTTTTTTTCCTAATATATGTGTCATCAAAAAAAATGAATTTTGTTGAAATCTAATCAAGAATAGATGACACGTGAGCATATTTTATTGAAATGAAATAGATATGTTTTTGTTGAATAGGGTTAACTTAATAGATTTAAGTCAAGAAGTGTGAAGACTCGACGTTTCTTAATACATTTTTTTTCCTAATCGCGCCACATTTTTTCATACAGTCAAATAAGAAATTTTATTGTTTCATGAAATTAACTTTGAATCTTGTTTAATTTTTTATTAATTTCAAAAAATTACTTGGAAAATAGTTAAAAAAAATAACTTACCACATCAATCAACTGCGACAACTTTAATTTGATGCAAACACGTAACACATCCGATGTATTGACAACTGGCCGCACCAATTTATTGTAATTACTAAGCAAGTCATCATATAGACGCTTAGCATCTGGATTACCTGCTACTGCTCCGTGTATCACGAGAGCAGAGAGCAACCAAGCTCGAAATGTTTCGCCTGTTGTTGGCGATCTAAATTTCATTTTTTGTTTTCCTTTTTTTCTTTCGCCTAAATTTAATTTAATAACAGTAGTAACGATTATTTTTTATTATTATTTGAACACTCTCTGGTGTCGATTAACTAATTTTTGTTGTCATTATAATTTTAATTGATTTCATTTTTATTATCATTATTATTATTTATGACTCATTGGTTATTATTTAAATTCACATTCTTCCTATTATATGATGATGATTTTGTTATAAATTATTCATAGTTTTCATAATTTTTTTTTCTCAACATTACTAATAAATTTATTTTTCAAAACGATATTTGAAAAGCTTTCTCTTAATATATATATATTTTTTTGTTATAATTTAACACAAATATAATAGAATAAATTTTGATGCACAAAAAATGTAATTAACTTTTTTGCTATGATTATTTTCATCATAATAGAATAATATCATGGTCATCAACATCATTATATATGTCTATGTATTTGGAGCAACAACAAAAAAGAACGAAAATGAATTATTATTATACAAGTATATGAGTAAAAACGAGCGATTTTTTTATTTGTGTTATTGTTGCTGCTACTGCTGCAGTCTCTGAACACCAACAACAATAATAATAAAAATAATGGGGTTTGCTTTTAATTTATTCGTTTAATTCGTGTATGTGTTTGAACACGACTGGTATAATTTATTGTTCTATGCATTTTTTAATTGATGCACAATGTTTTTAGTTTGAAGTATTTTTCTCTTTTATTTTAGTTCTGCACTTTTGTTGCTTCATTATTTTTTTTTTTAATAGTGTTTGTGCTTAGCAAACACAGCATTAATGTTGTTATTATTTTAAAAAAATGTTTCAAGATAAAAAATTATTTTGCTCTTTTAAGTTCCGATGTTCAGTTTGTTCGGCAAGATATACTAGTGTGTGACTGCTTCCTGAAATGAAAAAAAAATAGAATTATTAAAAAAATGTATTTAAGTGATAGAACTTTTGGAAAATAGATATTACGGCTAAGTTGCCACTGACGAAATTCCGTATCTCTTAATAAAAATTTAGTTAAAAATAGTTTGTATTAAACTGAGTATAAGGTTAAGCCATTATAAAGATCTGTGGCAATTGACAGGAAAATTAAGGCCAATCTTATAGTGATAACAGGATTAGGAACATCTGCTGTTATTTATTTGTCTTAGATTTATATAAAAATAAAAAAAAATAAAATACAAACAAAATATTGTTCTGTAAAAGTTTTTGATGAGTCGCCAGCTCTAATGAATGTTATTCCCTGTTAATCCCTGCATTTCACTCAAACTCTAATTAAGACCGACACACCTTTTCTCTTAATATTGCACCCTTTTTCATTGTCCTTGAAATATCATCAACTTTTGTACGAAAAATCACTTAATTATGCACAAAGGAAAGATATTTGATATTTCTCTTCAGTATAACAAAATATTTTTCTTATTCAATCAAAAATTACACAAAAGAAAAATAACTGTCTTTTGTTACACTTAATTCATTCATTCATTCATATTCATCGCATCACATTTTCTTATCCACATTTAAAGCATTATTCTTTTTTGATTTTCAAAGATAAAAAGTCTAAGAAAAAAGATTTAACAATTAAAATGAGATGAAATATAAATAAAAATATTAATTCTTTCTTTTTTCTTTTCTTTTTTTTTATTATCTATTCTTCCCATTTTCTTCTTCCAATTCAAAAATTTACAAAGAAACAATATTTGATTAGGGATCAAGTTGAAATTTCTCATTAACAACCAAAACGATCGAAATTTTTAAATGAATGAGGGATTATGCTTAAAATAAAACAATAGACGAACAAAAAACGAAACATTTATTAATTAATTAACATTTATAAAGTGTTAAATAATCCAACATTACACTTAAATTGTGTCTATTTTGCTTTTGGTTCAACAACATTGTTCTTCAAATATTGCGGTTTAAATTTCGTTTCTCATCATTTCATGTAATTCATGTCATAAATATTAATGTGTTGAACAATAATTTTAGGGTGAATTTTAATAAACAAAAAAAAGAACAAGAAAATTTTAATCAATGTTCTTTTTACTTTAAAACAAGAAAAAAAACATAATTTTTAGGATTCTGTCTATCATGATATAAAAAGAGGCTGCTTAAGGTAGGAGCGGGAAAATAAATATGATAAAAAGAAAATCCTTTTATTTTTTCTTACTTTGTGTTTTTATTAGCTTTCTCTTCATACAATCCTTTGAAAGTTTTGCTACAAGCAATTTATAAACATGAAAAAGGTGTAACAATTTTATGTTGATTTTTTTTTTATTTTTTTCAAGAATTTGTTTCTGTTCAACCATTATTTTTTTTCTGAGAGGTTTTTACTTTTATGATAAATTTGATTTATTTTTATGGTCTCTTGGAATTTAATGTATTCGAACATGGTTATAAGAATTCACCGGTGAATTTCAAATCAAAAACGATAATTCAACATTTGTAGTGGATTTTTTATATGTTTTACGTGGAATGTTTGTTATTTTATGACAAATAAGGTTACATTTCCATGGATGACTTACAACTAATATTCAAAAAATGAGAGAATATGCAGCGAATACGTAGTTTTTAGTTAGTTTAAATGATTGGTGCATCACTTCTATTGATAAATATAAAGTACAGGCTAAAAAATCTGGAGCAATAATTAAAATTTTTAGAAAGCAGAGTCCAGTTACCGGCTATCGTTACATTAAGAACACCTACATTTTATTACATGTTATAACTTGTCGTTTATAGAAATTACTTAAAATACACGGTAGGTGGTAACGAACCGTAGACAGATTAATGACCCTATTGGAATTCAAAATATCCCAGTTTTTTGTATACTAAATTCTCGAAATATGATAAAAATTGAAAGTATTTAAGATAACTATCTTGTCACGAGATGGTCGTTCATTAAAGAACAATAAGAGCCAAAAAGCTTCAGAAAAACATAGAACAGATTTAACAAAGTGAAAATGAGACTTACGAAAAAAGTTCCATGCTTTTCATTGTTTAGTTTTTAATTGAAATTTAATATTCAAGTACAAACATCACTTGAAACAATAAAAGCAATTTCACATTAAAGTCGGCTGTAACGCCACCTCCCAATTCTCAGTATCATTATCATCATCATCATAACTTCAAAAGGCAATAACACAAAAGAAAAATTGTATCTTCATATTGTAATCCCAACATGTTTCACATTTAATTTCAAGCAAACCAGACAACACGGCAGCCAAAATGTCGTGAAAATATAAAATTAAATGTGTGTTTGTGTGTGTGTACGCGTTTGATTGAGTAAGTAAGCCATTTCATACACTTTTAACGGTTGTAAATAAATTATAATAAAATTTGAATATTTTACATTTTATGGCTCATTTACAAGAAAATTTGTCATGGATTATTTCATGTTATTTTTTTTTCTTCTTATTCACTGTACTTTTATGATTTTTATCACCATGAAGATAAAAAAAATATATGTATAAAAATATTAAATGAAAAAAAACAGTGATGTCATCTCAATATGTGGTAAAGTTTGTTAATTGATGAATAAAAATACAAACTTGTTTTGATAACAAATATTATGAATAAGTTGAAAAGTAATTAAAATTAAGGGAGAAAAACAAAACTTGGAGGATTAGGATCCTTTTAAATGTGTGTATTTTATATTCATAATGTTATGTTGTTCAGCAAAGAAAAAATCAAGTTACGCATTAAAAGTATTTGCAAAAAAAGGAAAAATTCAAAAAAAAAAATACCGTAAGAGACAGGATTAACATTCACGTTAAAAATTTATTTAATAAAACATATTTTATTACTGTTTAAATTACTCTTCGCAAAAATCCCTGTGATGATAACAAGGATGTAAAACGATAAATTTAAATAAGGGATACATTTTAATTCACAGTTTAATTTTTCACGTTCTTATAATTTTTTTTTCTTGTCGTTACATCACCTCATTAAAAGCAGATTGGCAGTTGATTGTGTAAGAAAATGCCTGAGAGAATGAAAAAGGCATTAAAAGAGATATGATATGTTTTTTTTGGTGTAAAATAAGTTGTTAGCCTTAATTTTTTTAATGGGTCCTTTAAGTTACAATTAAAATGATTAGTGATGAAGTAAAATTTCATAGAAGTTGGGTTTAAAGGGAGTCAAAGAGGATGGAAATGTTAATATCGATTTATTTCACTTCAAGATTGGTGAATATCAGTCGATTTTGTTTCATTTTCACTTATATCCGTGATATTGTAATAAAAAAGTCAGTCGTCTCCACATTTTATCATCCCATATAAAATTTAAAATAAATTAAATTTAATTTTCAAAATAGAAACCTCTAACACAAAATTTGACCACATTTTATATGAAAATAATATACTAAAACCCCAACTTTATCCCTTGTTAATATGAATCTCCATTTAAATTTAATATGTGGTATTTTATAATGAATTTAACATTTACATTTTTTTTGATCAAATATCTTACATCATCATTCCCAAAATCATCCTAAATGAAGACTTTCAAGAAACAAATAATATAATTATAATTATAAATTACCGTTAGGTCTGTTAAAGTTATTTATTTTAAATTATGTTATATCACACATATTTTCCAAAAAATTTCTACTAAATAAATCATTCTCGATATTGCGTGTATGTGAACTCATTTTTAGGGTTTCATTAAATTTATCATTTTATGTGTCAGTGTGTATCAGAGAGACATATAAATTATATTTTACTAACACACTTATGTAAAAAGAGAGAGAGGCACACACACATAATTTTTCATTAAAATAAGCCATGTGATATGACTAGACATGGGAATGCGAAATTTACGATTACTGGTTATCTTGGCAATTATTTAAGTTAACTCAAATTTCAATATAAAAATGATTTTTTTATAAATAGCTTTTCTCGAATGGCCTGCGGAACTTCATGACGTCAAATAGTGTTAAATTTGTTGAGAGTTAATAAGTTTCTAGTATCAAACCACTGTTATTGCTACCACCGCCGAAAATATTCCATAGCTCGTAGGATTTCTTTTAAAATATTAATTTTTTTATTCAAAAACCGTGAAATAAGCTTAAAAATTGTGTATTTTGCCATATTTCATATGATTTTTTTCCCCAAAAAACTAATATTTTGTTTCAAATTGATATTTTGCCTTTAGAAAATTCCCGTCGCATAGAAATTACTATTGCAAAAAATTCCGTCACCGGCGAAAGAAGCATTTTATGTGGAGTTCGAATCAATTACTTCACAATGAGAGAGTGGGCGTATTCCCTGGATCAAGTTTTGATATAAAACTTCTATGAAAGATACAAATGAGGCTGAATTTTGACCAGATGGAACTCAAATGATTTAGACTGACTTGAAAGCATTGAACAAAGACAACATCAATTCCATCAGGGTCTGAAAAAACAATTTTGACATGTAAATATATTTTGTACTACGCTTGTAAATTTTTTGTTTTAAATTTTAAAAAACGGTTTTACAGAACCGATTGAACCCTCAACATGATATCACTGGATATGATGATTATGTAAGCTCAGGATATCTTATTTCATTTTCCAGTCTTCCTTTTCTTTAAGAACTTTGTTAAAAAATAAAATAATGGCTTATGTCAATGAATGATTGTTCTTATTTTTCTTCTTCTTGTTATTTAAGTTTTTTCTATGTGCTTGTGTGTGAGTGTGATAAATTTCCTAAAATAAAATGAAATAATTTCAAATCAACGTACAAAGTAATTTCTTTCAAACGATGAATATAGGACACGCGTTATTCAAATAAAATAACGATCATGCTTTAAATAAACAATGAACATTATGAATAAAAAGAACAAAAAACCATGTAACGCACCCTTCTTTTGATTATTATAGGAAATGAAAACAAAAAAATGAGTATAAAGCAAACAAAGCACAAAAAAAATCTTTGTTCAGTATCATGAATTTTTTTCAATGTTAATAGAGATATAAATAAAAAAATGAAAAAAGACGAAAGAAAGCTCCTTAATATTTTCATCCATCAAATCCCCAAAGTATAATCACGTTCATGTTTAATACTTAAGCTCTTATGATGGACGAATATGAATAAATTTTGAGTTTAATATCTCAATTTTATGAAAATTTAGGAAAAACTTTCCATTGTCACGAAATAAGATAATTTATTCTAGGATTTATTAAATCTCGGACATGAGACGTTTTAACAAGTGGCTTCAAAAATGTAAACAAAATGACAGGTCAAAGTCCACTCTTACTCTTGATTTGAATCCAAATCTCTAAATTTAATTTTCTTTTGTTATTTTATTGATCTCCGAATAATGAAATGATACGCAAACTTACATAAAAAAAATTATATCTCAAAAAATAAATCGATACTAATCTCATCAATTATTCAAAAGTATCAGACACAAAAGAACATTTTTTTCCCATACAATACCAAAACAAAGGACACTAGCATGCAATTTAATTTTCTATTTCCTCTTTTTTATCTCATTCTATTTTTGTTCATTCATTTGCGTGTGTTTTCCTTTTCTCAGAAAATTGTATGTATATGATAATTATTTTATTAATTTAATATTACAACCATTGAACAAAAGCCGATTTTGGTTTTTTTTTTTCAATTTTTATCTCTTTTTCAGCGGAATGGCATTTTCAATTAAGCTTAAAGTAGATTTTGATTAGTTGAATAATTTAATGTGTCATTTTTCGACTTTTCAACTGTCATTCATGGTTACAATTATGACAATGTACACATTGTACAGTTTACAGAAAGTGAGATTTTTTTTGTGATCCTCCGAAAAAAGTTAGCAAATTTAAATTCATTTGGGATTAAAATGCACTTTGGACGTTTTATCAATAATTTTTCTGTCTTATCTCATTTCTAGTTGAACAAAATTAAATTAGTTATTTATGATGTTGGAAGAAATGTAAAAAAAGAAGAGAATTCACGTTCTGTAAGAAACAAAAATGCATTCAAATGGCCCATTTTTACATTATTTTCAATTATTTTCAGCCCAAACAAACCATCCTCAAAACCGAAATTTTAATATCAAACACAAAATAACTTTTTTTTTTTTAAATAAAACTAGGCCACGAATTTAAAACTTCTGACTCATCTTGCTCTATTTTCATTTTAATGGGATGCTAATACAAAAAATTGCCATATAGTAGAGTTTGTGTAATTTGTAGTGTGAGGCAAAAAAAAAAATAATGTCATAATTGAAACTATTTCCCTTATCTCGTCAAAATTTTAGTCAATTTTTTCTCATTCAAGTAACTTCCTACCAACACATCACACAAAACTGAACGTTGAATCACGTGCATAACGAATTTATTTTGAGGAAAAATTGGAATAGTGAGAAAAATAACCAAAAAAAAATCAAGAGTATCAAAATAAAAAAAAAGAATAAAATATAAAGCTATTCATATTTTAACAGCTTTATAGTCGTATCACGTAAAATTCGTAAAATTTTCATTTTTTTTTGGTTCGTTGGTTGTTTGTATAAATGTGCTCATTTTCAAGTCTGGTCTGAGTATTTTATTTTAACAAAAGACGCCTTAATTTTTTTTCTTCATTTTACTTTAGGAAAATTTTACTATGATATAAAAATAACTTTTGCTTGAGAGAACAAAGGAATTACACTTGAAAGATATGAATAATTTTTGAATCGTTATTGGTTTCGCTTATCTTTCATTTCATCCACAAATAATGGATAAATTTCCATGAAATACGAATAATTAATGATAAAACTTTAAATATGTATGAAATTTAAATGATTTTAAGAAAAAAAAATTTTGGTTCGAAATGATATTTTTTTGATACTTCTAAGATGGAAAATAAGCCAATGCTCAATCAAAATAAAATTTAAACTTGATCTTGAACGATACCCATGAAAGTATTTATATAGAGAGAATTCAGCTATTTTGGAAAATTAAGCCATTTCTTCGTTTTTTTTTAAATTCCGCAGTTTACCGCGATTTTTTTTTAAGTCAGTCATTACGGAAATTCCGAAATTTTAGAAACTCCGCCATTTTTGGAATGGGCCATTTTGAAATTGACAAAAAGAGATAAAAATACAGAAAAAATCCTTTATATTGTTATTTTTAACTTTTTATGCAAATTTCGAGAAAATAAATATTGGTTTTTGTTTTTTGCTTTTATAAAACAACACATATCCAAAAAAATTTACGCATGATTTGACCCTTGTTGGAAATTTAATTTAATGTGTATGGTATAAAGTATTTTATTCATGTTGATTATAAGAAGGACACAAAAATTGAACATTTTTTTATATTTAATTTATTATTATTGATAGACATCAAAAACAAAATTTATTTCTGTTTATATTGTTAAATAAATATGATAAATTGAGTTGGGACACATTTGGGACAGGTCATTATTATTTGCTGAACTACTTGACATAAACTAACTAAGAAATATTATGACACCGATCGTAATTTTTGTATAAAAATTGAAACATGATTCGGGTGGCTCTTTAAAAAACTGGAAAGTTTTGGACATTCAATGAAATTGTTTGATAAAAAATTTAAATGCCTATAAGTTCAACCTAAAAATACTGAGACAAATGGGACATGGGACAAGTGGAAAGTTGTAAGAGACCGGTGGGACATGGACATGTATTGTCCCACTAGGTGTTTCGATTTTTTTTAATTTTTATGTTCCACTAATTTCGTTCTGATCACACTGGACAAAAATGGGAACCCCACAAATTTTATGTTTGAAAAAAAACGAAATGAAAATAATAAATTCAGTATTAAGTTTCATTTTTATGTTGTTGGAAATTTATGAGAGGAAGTCAATTAAATTATTTATAACATCGTAATTTTTTAATGCAGCGAAATTTGAAACGCAAAAATAAATTATTTTTTTCTCATGCGAACTAGAATTTTCTTTTATTACTTATATCATATTCTGTACCACTCGAAAATTTTTGGGAATTTGGGCCTCTTCAGGCCTAAGAATTCAAGGTAAATTCTCAGTAATATATTTTTTCTTACTTTCAATTTTAATCATATTTCATTGAAATTTGCATGGAGCATCATCATACCATGACAACCTCGCAAATGATAAAATGATGCTTAAATAAATTGAATTTATGTGGTCTTATTATCACCATTATCATCAAGTTAAGAAAAAAAATATATTATTGTAATGTATCAAAATAAAATGAAATGAAATATTGTTGTTATAAAATGGTAATAATACATTTGAGAGTTTTTCACAAGTTACAAAAATAGACCTAAAAAGCACAAAATACACACCACATTTAATATAAATTTCTAAATAAAACACACAATTACAATGTGAATGAGAAATGACTAAAATTGTTTTCAAAATAATAATAAAAAGTTTATCTGATTCTGATATAAGGGCTGAGTTTATAAAACTTGAAAAATATGGTACAAAAAGAAAAGTTAGACTTCAAATATTAAAATAACAATTCAAAGCTATTATACTGGCTTTATATTTATTTTTTTTGTGTGTAGTCATTCATCAAGACAGACACATATTAAATGGTAGTTTAATTTGAATAAAAGTACAATTCCGGAGATACTCAAATTTTGCTTTATATATGATATTAGGAACATGATCATATATGAGCATTATTATCATTATTTTTTATTTTTAAATGAAAATCCACCCTTACTTAATGTTATGTATGTGTTATTTTTTCGTCGTTTCCTTTTTACAAACCACAATACACTGACACAAAGCAAATACAAATAAAAAAATAATAAGATAAATTTAAATATTTATCCACTCTTTGCAGTAACGCCACCATAACACACAGTAAACTCATGCTAGTCATGAAATGATGAGATTGTTGAATATCTTCACTCAACGTACACAGATAAAGTACTTCATATGCATATATTTTCATAAAACAACAATTGTTTTTATTAAAAGCTTAGAGTTTGCATTTAAGTTTAACTTTAAAGGAGATTTTTTCCATATTCTGAAATGACTTGTTCAATAATTTTGCCTTCAGTGGATTTCTGGCCAATGCATCTGCTTTTTCATTTTGGATAGTTCTTTTGTGACTTGGCTGTGACGTCAAGGTGTTTTTCTTTGATATTACCGAATCAAAAGTGAATTCAATTTCATGACTAAGAGCAAATCCATTTCTAAACCTGAATTGACATCACAGTTTTGTTAGAAAATTTCAATTTTCCATCCAATTCTACCTTATAATCCATAAATCATCTCTACACAATTTCACAAACTTTAACTACCTTGTTAAGACACTTAAATCATATAACAAAAGAAATTTTCTTCATTTATCATAAAAACTACATCATTAAATGAGAAAAATGCTTAACAACCATCTAAAATGAATTCATTGTATAAATAAAAAACAATAAAAAAATCATTCATTTGTTTAAATTTTGATCCAGATGAGTTCATGCTAGTGTGTATTTCTTCCATATAAATTTAAACATGAAAAAGAATTTCGTTGTATTTAAAATAATGTTAAACTTGTGCCTTTTTTTACAACACAACAAAAAGTGACTAAACATTTGTTTTTGTGTGTGTATGTATGCCGTATGTATGTATGTGTTTGTACAGCTATTTCATTTAATTTATTTAAATAACGACATTTTGTTATACAATTGAAGCTATATTTGCTTAACATCAATGTTTTTATTATTAAAAAGTATGTTTTCCTTCTCCCAATTCAGATATTTCCCTTGTATTTTATTGTTTTCACAATTTTTTTTTCTTTTCATATTATTATGACATTGTTTATAAATTCTTTATCTTGTTTTGTCTCATTTTAATGTTTAATTTTCTGTTATACATATTTTTTTCTTATATTTTTAAACACCATGACTTTGTTGTTAACTTTTAAAACTGTTAAATGACCTAAATTTAAATTATATTATATATAATTTGTTAAGTTTGTCTGTGTGCCTTGTTGTGCAAAATAATGGTCTCTTATCACATTGTTCATTATTGTAAATAAGAGATAATAATAAAAGTTTGTAAATATAAATAGATACCTTTTAAAGTGTAAACAATTTATAGAGTAAACAAAAAAAAATCGAGAGTTAATTAGAAAAGTTCTGTCATTTTAAATTTAATTAAAAACCTGATTTTATTGATGGTTGAATTTATTAGAAGACAACTAAAATTAATTAGATATGTTTTTTAAATTGTTTAAAATTAATGTTCTTACCAAAACTTTTTTTTTGATTTTCACTTACAAATGAATGGCAGCCCCATTTTTTATGTAAGGGATTGATTGAACAAAATAAAATCGATTATATTGCAAGAAATAGCAAAAAAAACCCGTTAGCATATTTTCACAACTTTTCAGACTTGATAAAACGCTAAATATGAGACCACATCGCCAATCCTTCCATATGTTGGACAACAGAAAAAAATCATATTAATTAGCAAGACTTAAGGTTGATGAAACACAATGATCATCATCATTATCTCACAAAAGAATATTTATAAAATAAATATAAAAAGTGATAAAACAAACACAAACAAATACTAGAAAAAAATATTAACAAAGAAAAGTGACGATAAATGTTTTTCTCAATATGATTTTTCCACTTTTTCCCTTTTTTCTTTAATACCTTTCTTTTACTTATTTAAAGCTCGTAGCATAAGTAGAATCTTACTGTATTTACTTTTTTTATTTATTCAAGTGGTATTTATGATGATTATTATTATAACACGGTAGAATATGCATAGAGCCATATAAATTTTATTGTTCGTTGAAGAGAAGAAAAAAAAATATAAAAATAACCGTACCTTTAGTAAGAGAGTTAACATAAAATAATATTTTTTTATGCTTTTTGTGTTCTAATGTAATTCAATCTTAAGGGATTTTTTGTGTTTTTTTTCCTGCAAACAAGAATTATACATTTTGTATTGGAGTAGGATTATTTTTTTGTTGTATTTTGTCTTAAGTCACATTCTACTTTTATAACACTTTTTTCCGTCTCATAAAATTCACTCCAAATCATCAAGTGTAAGAATGTTGATGATGATAATTTTATGTTCAAATTTGAAGTATTGAAAATTCCTTTATTTTAATAAAAATAAAAAAAAATACGAGATTGAATTCAATTTTCTCTCATATCTTAAAAGTAAACAAGAATTCGATGAAATTCTTGATAATGTACTAAAATAAATGAACACATAAAACTCAGCAGATTATTAAACAAAATAAAAAATAATACAAGAAACAAAACGTAGGAAAACCAAAAATATATATAAAGGGAATAAAACTTGAACGTGTTAAGGGCAAAAATATTTTTCGTGTCTATTATTCATATTCGAGGCACAAACAAAATCTTAGAAACCAACTTAATATTGTATCTCATTTCTTGGTATTTTGTCTATACAATAAACCAAGAAAAAAATATATGAAATTCTTTTACTAGTTCAATTCTCGTATTTAAGCATATAGCATAATAAAAGACTTGAAATTTTCTTTCTTTTGAATAAGAATATTTTCGCGTACCAAAATTATTATTCCATTCAATCACCATAATACCATATTTATTTTATTTTACTTTACTCAATATCTTTATGAATATTCATTTAAAGTGAAAGAGAGAAAATTAAGATACAAATATTATTTTTATGCTCAAATACAATAACTACTATTTAGATATTATGTAAGAAAATTAAGCATAATTCTTAGAAACCATTCACTTTAATTGTTATTCAATGAAAGTGATATGAATATAAAATGAAGTTCATGAAAGATGAGTAGACTTCTAGATTTCAATTTAAAAGACGATATAAGTTTAAAAACTAGTTTCTAATTATAATCCTGTTTATATCAACGACCTTTTTTAGGTTGAAATTTTATTTCTGTAGATTCGTGATAGTCTCGTTAACTTTTTCAGACATATGAAATTTATTTTATGGTAAGCAAATTTCAATAAATAAATAATAAAAATAATTTCTCTATGCCAATTCCCCTCGGAATATCATAATCAATGTGATATCATTAAATCAACAAAAAATTTATCGAGAGTTCACTAAACTGATTATTTACCGTCATAGTAAGATTCACCAAAAAAATTATATATGTATAAGAAATATAATGCATAATAATAATAATAATATCTTCTTAATATATTCATTTAGTAGGCATACTTTATTGAGCAGGTGAAAATTTGCCAATATCTTATAACTTTTTTTATAACCTACATATAATTTATCTTATTTTCTCTCCATTTCATTGAGATTCTTTTTTTTCTTGCTGTTGTACTTTCTTTTATAACCTATATTCGTATATTATCATATATATTACTTTGTTTGTGTTTTTTGTAAGGGATTTTACCTTAGATCTTTTTATTGCTGTATATATTTAAGCTCAAATTCCTTACGACAATGACGACAGCTTGTAATATATTACAATAAAATGAAAGGAATTCAAATAAAGAAGAAAAGTTTAAAGAATAAAGACGAAAAATTGTAGAAAATTTTTTAAAGTTTTTGTACTAAAACTTAAATAATTTGACTGTATGTTATGGAATAGGTGAACATAAGCGGATGGCATCTTATGTGACAATGCGATAAAATGTTTTAAATCTTGAAGTATTATTGAAGTTTTAAATTAAGTTTGCTATGTTTGGTAACTTATATGAAAACAAATGTAGAATATATACAAGCGCATTTCGATATATAGAGTTCACCAATTTTATCAAAATTTTATACAGACGAAAAAACGGAGCGCACAAAATACACGCATTTTTTAAAAAAAATATTCAAACTATTAAATTCAGTCTAAAAGTCTTATCCTCACAGTTTAGTACCGAATCATAACTCATTAAAATATCATTAACCTTTGATCTCTTGAGCCACCATTCTTCGATTATTTTTATTAGCATCATCATAAAAAAATTATTTAATCATAAAAATATACAAATTTCAAGCTATCATGCAAAATATTATGGCATAAAAAAAATTATTACCGTCTGTAAAGTTTCGACATGCAAAATTTTGATTCCCTTGAAAAATTGTAATGGCATTCGGTTCATCTCAGGTGAAATAACATATTTGAAGCAATCAATTTCGTTTTAAGATTAAATTGAAAAAGTTTTAATCATAATAAATTTAATGTCGTTCATCATTCCACTGTTTTTATTCTCTTTTTTCATTTTATCTCAATTTGCTGTTGTTATTATTCGTATTTTTATATTTTTGTTCTTTTATGACTTAATTTATCATAATCAAATTTATTTTTAAATTGTTTTATGGCGGAATGGTAATTGACCAATCTGACAGATTGTTTAAGGTAATTTTAATTTTCCTTGGTTTTCCTTTTAATTTACATTAATTTTTTTTCTTTTTATTTCAACTGTAAGTGTAGGATTCTATTTTTAGATTAAAAAACGTTAATGAATTGAAGTCATTTATTGAAATTCTGGGAATACAGGAAATATTTATATTTTAAGCAAATCAATTAATTATCATTTTGAATGAATTTCTGGTACAAGTCTCTTTGAATTGAGTAAGTCAGTAAAAAGATTTTTCTATTTTCTTGGTGCTAACAGAGCATTTACGGGTTTAATTTTTTCCAAATTTTTCAGATAAATGGCTCAAAACTTGTCCATAATCTTGTTTTGACATTGTACAGTGAGAGCACTGTAATAATCTAAAAGTATAATTGAAAAAAAAAATCTTAAAATATAATTTAAATATCAACTGATCTCTAAGCTTTTTGTGACAATTGTTAGAAAGGTGTCAGGCTCCATACAAATATACGTAAGTGAGCGTCATTAGAGCGATTTATTTAGAACTCAAATGCATACATAGAACGGCCATGACTTCTAGAAAATTCACAACGTCATTCATTCATCAAAACATACAATTTCCGATTTAAATTAACGATCAGCAACTCATGTATAGTATTTTACTTCTATATAAGGCTTCTTCAGATAGTAGACAATTTAAAGTCATACAAAAATTTCTTCATCACAGTAAAAACCATGATTCAAATGATACCAAAATGAAAATAAGAAAAAAAATATACTGGTCAATAGAAATTTATATTAAAGAAAAGTAAAGAGGATACACATTATATTACATAAACACACAAAAAAATAAGATTTATGGTCATCGATTAAAGAAAAGAACCAATTCTCATATCACCCAATTTAAGATGTAATATTCGAAAATATCCCAACACAGACCTAGAAATAAAATATGGAAGAGAACGACACAACATATAAATGTCATTTCCTCTTTTCGTTTCCTATTTTATTTTTTTTTTATATCAACAACAAATACACGACCAAATATCCTGACTCCAAGGCATGAAGACAAAATTTATAAATGTGATGATCAAATACTTTTAGGCAACTCTCAAATGCAATAAATGTTGCAACATTTCATTTGACATCAGACTTATATAATACAAAATCATTTTGAGTGGAGATTTATTTGTTTTAGTTTTTTTCTCTCTTGTAACGATAAAAATGTAAAATTTTAAGAGTGAACCCAAATAAAGTTTTAAAAACTACTTAAATTAAGAATTCTGTGTGAATTTCGCTTGTTTAATTTTAATTTAACTTTTTGACTTCCTTTGAACATTTTTCAACGCACTAATAAACAATATATATTTTTACTTGACATTCAATACTAAAAAGCAATTTATAACAAAATTACTCGTTGGTAAAACTTTATCATTAGCAGTTAAAATACAACCAGTGATGAAAAATCAAAAGAGGCAAATTTTATAACATTTTCATAAAACGCACCAAAAAAGTTGAAAAAAAGAGAGAGCAACTTTGGTAAACCTTTCAAATATAACTTACGAAAAAAAAAATATTTTCCACAATTTCTTATCTTTTTTCCAAGTTTTCGAAGTGTGTTGTATGAACTTTTTTGTGTGATAAAAGCATGTTTTCTTTTTATTTTTAAATGAAGTTTAAAATCAAACAAATATCTAGGTGTATCAAATATCTAGGTGTATACCTAGATAAAAAACTAACTTTTCAAGATCATATAGAATATTCCATTCAAAAAGCAAACCACGCAGTCAAAATTCTTTACTCGTTAATGAACAGAAAGTCAAAATTGTCCGTTAAAAACAAACTGCTTCTCTACAAGGTGGCTATACGGCCTATATTAACATATGCAACTCCCGTTATAATTGGCGCAGCGACATCTCACAAGAAAAAAATTCAAATTGTACAAAATAAAATACTCAGAATGTCGTTAAATGTACCGTATAGCACAAGAATATCGGACCTACACAATCAAGCAGGCATCGAAACTATTGAAGAATATATGGAAAAACTGAACCAGAACTTCCTATTAAAGTTCAACAACAACATCTGAAAATTGGATAGTAGTCTGTGATATTAGTTTAATTAGTTGATAAGTTAGTTTTAGTTTAATCAGTCCTATTCACATAAATTTCTGTTCACATAAATGTCTTTTAAATTAAATATCTTAGTATAAGCTGAAATGACCAGGAAAAGTCAAATCACTTTGTAAATCAACTGTATGTAAAATAATGTTGTCTAATAAAGGAATTAATTGTAATTGTAATAATTAAAATCAAAACTTTATATTTTTAGTTTTGCTTTAATTTTGATGTCAAGTCATGTGTTATAATAAAATTTAAGATAATTATGTTCATCGTTATTTATATAAGTAGGATTTTGAATATAATTTTAAACTGTTGGTAATTTTCTTTAGCTAAATTGGGATGTGAAATTTTTTCAATGGAAATCAAATATAAAACGATGACATGTGATGTGTTCCATCATTAAAATTTTAATTTAAAATTTTCCAAAAAATTAAATCAAAGCAATAATTAGTTTTCAAGTAGATAAAATTGAGTTGAATTCTGAGTTAAAAACAAATCGGAGTACTTCTTAAAAAAAATCGAGTAATCCTGATGTAAATCAAAAGAATGTGAAAAATCATAAAATCACGATATAGAAAAAAAACTTCACGTAAAATGCATATATAATAGAAAATTAGGTTATAAACAATAAAAATCAGATAAAACCTAAGCAAATTGAATTGAATTTTATTCGTCTTCAAGCAATCTTCAAGTCAAAAAATAATTCATTTTATTCACTCACAAAAGTAGAACTGTGTGAACAACAAAATAAATTCTGTATGATAAACTATCAGATGTACGCAAAACAAAATAAGTTATCACTCAAGTTTTATCATCATTGTTGTTAAGTCATAGAAATTTTATATGGAGAAGAAATGGAGAGAAGCAGAAAAAAAATATATCATGCATGAAAACTTGTCCTAATTCAAGTGCAATCTATATAAATTATGTTATGATCTAACATGAGAAAAATAAAACATTTTCTTTTCTTTTCTTTTCTTAGATTTTATCTGACATTGTATGTGTGTGTGTGTGACTTGAAATCTGCGAAAGACTTGAAAGGGTGTGTTTTTTGGTACGAAACATTAAATAACGTAATTTATGCATGATTTTATCAGTAAAAAGGCTAGATTTGGGCTGGATAAACATAAAACTAATGAGGGTATAGTGTGACATTAGACAAGTACTAGATTTGATGAAGAGTTTGATTGATGAGAAGATTATTTCATTAATAATAAATTGAACAGAAAAAAATATACGAAATTGAGAGTGTAAATTGATTTTATTAAAAATTTAACAAGACAAATAAAGGCGATGATGAAAAATGTATTTTTAAGAGAATATTTAATTTTTTTTGCAGTTCTTGTACTATCATCATATTTACACCAATGAATGTTTCAAATTAAAAACGGTCCAATGAAAAATGAAGAGAATCAGCCTTTTTTTGTTTTAACAGTCAGGACATTATTCGTCTATGTCAATCTATGTCATTGCAATTGATTTGATAAAATTAAAAAAAAAATAAAATAAAAAGAAAAATTAAAAATGAAGAGAAAATTAAAGACCATTAAAATATTTTTTATGTCTACTTCATTTAATTTCATTCATTTTTTTTATTTTAATCATATTTGCAGACAATGGCAATCTTTTTGTTATATAACCAGTCTGTTTAAAAAGAGTGATTTTTTATAAAACAAATTCAATTTACACTGATTTTTTATCCTATTTAATGCTCCTAAAACAATTTTTACTTCACATTTCGTTTTTTTATATTTATATTATTTTTTTTTCTCTTCTTTCTAATTAAATTCAATTTTAATGCTATTAAAATGGAAATAATGTAAAAAAAGCAGTCTTACTATAAAATAATACTCCAAACATTTTTCAATTTTTTTTTTATATAAAAATAAATAGAAGTTATATGAAAGAGAAAATAGGAATATAAAAGAAACGGGGAAAAATAATCCGTTCTAATGCAATTTTTATTTTATTTAATTAATCAATTTAAAAAAAAAAATGTCGTACAAAAAAGAAAAAAAGTTAATTTTAGTACAAAAAGTTCATAAAACTGAAAAAAAATTGTTAATTCATTCAAACATCTTGTTGCGATTTTCTTTTTTTTATTGTAGGATAATTTAACAATTTGTTCAAGTTAAAAAAAATCGGTTAAAAAAAAGTACGAATGGCATCAATTGAATAAACATTTCTCTCACTGCAAATTTTGTTTTATCACAAAATAAAGGATAAAAAATTGTACAGATGTTTTAAATTATACTAACTTATTATGAATAGAATGAATTTCAAACAAAATGCACTTTTTTGAACGGTTTGTCACGCCTTCAATAAATTTGATCAAACTTAGAACTCATTGTAAGAAATTTTTAAAAATCGTTTAATTTTTTCCATAATGACGTTTTTTTTGACTTGTTCTAACTTTTAGTAGAGAATTTCCAGAAAAACAATTGAAAATCAAAGTAAAAGCAATCCAAAAATTTTTGAACTCAAAAACCGTAAAATGAACTCAAATTGTGAAGTTTGTATTTTTTTTGCCTTTTTCTACTATGAAATTTTGGTTTAATCTCTTGTCCAAAATTGAAGCTTAAAATGTTCCCTACAGGTGATTTTTACTTTTTTACGGCTATATTCGATTTAAATTTGTTTTTCTTCAGTAAATTCCAAGCGCAGTTTCTCGTTGCTGACTACGAGCTGCATTTTGATTGAAGATAATGTGATTGAAAGTTCTTCTTGAGTTGACTAAATTACATTAAGAGACATGATGTCGGGTAAGTCTGCGTACAATTTTGCTAACTTATAACTATATTAAATATCTTTTGAAATTTTCGGATAAAAATGTAACAAAGAGTTTATTTTTTTCACTAAATTTTATTCTTGCTTAATTTTAAGAGTTTCATCACACACAAAAAATACGAAAAAACTTATGAATTCCTGTTTATTTTGGCTTTTTAAATATTATTTTTTTTAGATTTTCACAAAAACAGACACAAAAAAATTATTTTAAATTGAAAGGAACAGATGGAAAAATTATTATAATATTTTATCTCACACTTCGCTTTTTCCATTCATTTAAAAAAGTTGCATTTAATTTTTATTATTATTATACAAATTTTTTATAGTGTGCTAAACGAAGTGAGAAGTTAAAATTGCATAACTATAAATATCGCTGAAAAAAAAATAAATGAAAGAGTGAATGAGATAAAGGGAGCAAAGCAGGATAAAAATATTTAAAAGAGTGAACCTGAATTCATTTGTATTTTTGTGTTAAATAATAAAATTAATTCAAATTAATTTGAAATAAAAATTGTATCAAAACCATGAAAGTTTTAACACCAATAAATGATTTAACGCTCAACAATTACAAAAAAAACTGATTTTTTATTTTTTGAAAAATTCAAATTTTACATTAAAAAAACTCAAAATAATAACAATCACACTTGCATTTCATATATTTGTTGTTATCCATATGATACCATTTCGCTTCATTGCTTCACACGTTGCTAAAGCACGTTTTTTTATGAATAAAACTTCCATTATTTTGTGTGTGCAATCAAATGGAATGAATCGGAATTTGAGAGATAGTTTTAATATGATGTGCCAGAAATTATTTTTTTTGTGCCTGTGTTGATTATAAAAAGAAAATTAAAGGCATTTGTGAATCTAAAAGTAAAAAACGGTGTTTGCTATGTTTTAAATGTGAACGATCATTGAACTTTTAGCTTGTAGGAAATTTTTTTTCTTTAAAGTGTTGTTATAGTTGTAAAAAAAAAAAAGAAAGAAAGAAATAAGTTCATTTAAGGTTTTCAAATGTTAGACAGTTCCGAATTTATATTTATAAAAATATACTTTTTTGCGCACATCTCAAAAAATTATGGAACATAAAATTATATAGCAAATTGTTAAAAAACAAACAAATGAAAAATTTAATAATCAATCAATTAGCAAAATCAAATCACTCTTAATGAAAATTTGAAAGAATTTTAATATTCTTTTAATTTTTTCTAAACTTCAAATATTTTAAGAGTAAATTTTTAAACCATTTTATAGCAACTTTTCGTAATTTTTAAAATTCAAAATTGTAAAAATTCAATCACAAAGTTTTTCTCTTGTACTAATTTTTTAAAATAACTTTAAAATTGTTAAGAAGATATCGGAATTTACTTTTTCCATCACTATAAACATTTCATTCGTTTTTTAAGAGACGACCACTTTGCAAAAAAATAAAAATGTATGTCAACAAATCATAAAAAATTCCATATTCTTTCTTCCTTGTCTGTATAAAATAATACTGTTTTCATGATGGAAAAATATTTACACACCTTTTTCACATATAAAGAGAAAGAACGAATGAGACGAGTTTACACACACAATCACTTATTCTGTTAAATAGATGGTAAAATTGAGGTTTGTTACATTTTTTTCTTGAATTTTAAAATATTACATACTGTTAAAATATTTATGTGAAATGAATAAATAAAAATTAGCTGAATTTTTATTCCTACTCACAGACTCAACTCGTTGTGTTACGTAATATGAATGATGATAAGTCCCTGTTTTCATTTAATGTTTTTAGTGGGAAATTCGTTATTTTTCAGTTTACATGAATTTTTATTTTTTACCAAAAAATAATCGTTTTGAATTAATGTTTTAATACAATACAATTTAAATTAATTTTTAAATAAAAATAAAATATTAACTCACTTTTTTAACCCATTTCATTAATTTTGAATAATTAATGGTTCTCATTAAGCTGACAGTCCTTTTAAATTTAATTCAAAAAACTTATGTTTTTTCTTTTTTATTTTATACTGAAATAAAAACACTTTATTTTTCAATTCCAGAATCCTTATGTAATAACCGTTGTGAGAAACACAAACAACTATTACCTATTTTCTTTTTATTACGGATATGTGTGTGTGTGTGTTTGTATGTGTGACTTTGTTTCTTTTATCCGTGTTTTCTCTAGTGTATCATATGATCATGATAAAAACACTCTATTTTATATTATTTGTATATATTTTAATAGTTATGTGGAAGAAAAAGTAACTTTTCTCACACATACAATTAGTGCTTTTGTAAGTCAAATTTTTAACTTGATTTCAGAGAAAACGTCTGAATAGTCCGATTGCCAAACACTCACTAACTTATCTTCTTTGAACTAAACTCAACTGAAGGATACAAAATAAAGACTATATAGTACGGTTGGATTCCCTATGTACTTTGAACACGGTAACATTGTGCAAATTTTTTGCATACGCACATAAAATAGGCGCCACATAACATTAAAGTTCGTTCATACACACACACATACCGTACAAAAGAAATGAGGACACACACATAAAAATTAACGAGAATCCCCCATTTAACGACAATGCATTTCAATTTTATCTCAACATGAGAGATTCATCTCATATTTATTTCAATGTCATTTTAATGCATCATCCGTTACAAGAGTTGTCTCAGTCAGACAATGTTTGCTTTCTTATTCTCTCTCATGTAAATGGATAATATCAAAGCACATGGTCCAAATAAGGATACGCATGCCTGAGAGTAAGATGAAAATCATCTGTGAACTATCGTTAACGGAAACACTGCATTTTCTGTGGTATGTGACATTGTTCCACATAAAATCATATTGTTTTCTAGTCATGTTTCGTATATGAGGGCATTTCTTTTTATTTTTATTTTAGGTTTTTAAATGGTATACAGTAATGTGCAATTTTATTCTATTATTGTAATAAATCTCAGATGTCTCCCCATTATGAACTTCTTCAGTGTATGTGCTCTAGAATTTAATATATGTAACTACACAATGTTTGGCTACATATAATATGAGCGGATGTTGTTTTTAGTAAAATACTAGGCGTTCGCATTATGCTTCGGATTAAATTTTGTATTTGTTTTTGTTATTTTGATAATACTCTCATACAGCTTAACAACACAGCTCCCACAATAGTTCAAATTTTTCATATTATTGAACAGACTTGAATTTGAGTAAAACTAAGTTTGCTGTTAATACTCAAAATTCAACTTTTAAAAAATTTGTGAAATTGTTATCTTAAACATTTTATTTGGCTTAAAACTTTTTGTTTTTTATTTTTCAGTAATAAAAGTTAATATTTTCCTTTTATTATTTTTTTTATATTTTTTTAAATTTAATAATAATTTGGAACTAAGAAGTTTGTATCCGTTATTAAACGACTTTACAACTTAATTTTCTTAATAGTTTTAGGAATACGCATTTCATTTGGAATCATTTGGTATGGAAAATTTTTTTTTTCAAGTTCGTCTTAAGTCTTTGCTATCTTCAGCAAAGTTGTAGCGTATTTTGAGAGGATTTAAGTGAAAGTTATGATGTCAATAAAAATCCTAAATTATTTCTTAAAACAAGTATCAAAGTTTAGTATGATAATAAGCTTTTGTTATTCAACATTTGCCATCAGACAAATTATATCCTATACATGCCCGGTTTTCAAAAACATTACCGAATGGCACTCGATATTAAATATACAATTTTAGCAATCATATGAAAAGAACAACTCATCACCATAACAATTCTTTCAGAGAGCACTTCTCATTTCAAACAAATTTGTATAATTTGATTTGAATTCAACATTTATATATCTCAATCATTCGTGTTAGTATCACTTTATTACTCATTCATAATGATTATTTGCACTTATATTGCCCATTGATTACTTGCTAATAACTATCCTTAATTGCTTATAATTATCATTATCTCTATTTATATCACTTGAGTACATTTATTCAATAAACAAAACGAGTCTGAGAAACATCAAGAGTAGATTATTAGCCAATTATGTACTTGACCCAAAGATACGCTTGTTTGAGTTTTGGATTGGGAAATTAGTATCAAACGAAATTAAATTGCAACACGTATATAATTTAGTTTTATCAAAATTGTATAAACATTCTAAAATGAGACTTTTATTTGCGTATAGGCGAGTTCACGTGCGTTTATGTTAAAATTAGTGACATCATTTTAAATTTTTACTGTATTCCAATCAAATAATGGACTCCATTACAAAAAAAACTAAACTAAATTAGTACTAATGTGCTTTAAGGGGCAAAAGAACATGAAATTCACACACTTGACAGTTACACTCACATCAATCATCACCAATTTATTTCATCCTGTGGCTTTTTCATGTATAAAATATTGTTAAAATTTATCACACATATATATTATCACATGTAAAATACGAGAAACATAACATAATATTTCATGTACAATTTTTGTCTTGTCTCTGTATTCAACTTGGATACACATACACACAAAAAAAGCACACGATGAAAAATAAAAATATTTATTTGGAAAATCCCATATGTGATGAGAAAAAAATTGAAAAAAATATTTTATTTTTTATTTCTAACTATATTTTATCCATACTATGGTCTATACAGGGTCTCTGTAGAATTGGAAACTATTTTTTTTATACGTATAAAATGTGATACAGAGAAAAAAGGGACAAAAAATGGAAAAAATATTTCAAGTGCAGATGAATTCATAATAAAATAAAACTAAAAGGGTGTGATACAGTTTTTTTCAAATGACATGATGAATTTGTTCAATTTTATACATAAACAGAGTTTTCTGGAAAAACAAATTTAGTTATTTGAAAAATTTTAGCTGATAAGATAAATTTCAATTTATGGACCATTTCTTTGATTTTTTGGTTTGACTCTGATTCGGTTTTTGCATTCCTCTTCACACTTTTCCATTGTTTCAAAATTGTTTTCATTTCCACCTAATCCACCATACTCAAACTCCTCACAGCGACGATTTTTTGGATTGTAATAAAATGCTTTTAATATTGCACGACCAACACCTTCATCTGGCTTCAAAAAACACTTTTTCAATTCAGGCTTATGTCTTGCTGGTATTTTGGACTCGCATTGACGTTTACAACTGTCAAGTTTCACAAAATTATTGTTATTTCCACCACATGCTGACCAAGAGAATTCCTCACATTTCATCGTATGATTGTTGAAAAAATATCTAGTTACATTGGCATTACATCCACCACGATCCATTCCTCCTTGACAAATTGAAGGGGGAGTCCACACTTTCAATGCACGACTCTCGGCGATATTTATCATTAATTGAATTATCACAATAATTAACAATTGTGTGGTGGTTTTGAACCTCATTATTATTCAATTGTACCCTTTAATTGAAAAATCAAATTCAGAATGAATTTCATTTGATTAAAATCTTCGTTTAAATAGTATTAGGTCTTTCAATTAATCAGCCTGTCATTTTTCACCTGACACCTGTATTCGATTGTTTAAGATTCATGGTTGAAAACTTGAATATTTTTAAATTAATTTAGAAACGAATTTTCTGAGAATGCTTCTTATTTATTTTTTTTTGTAATGAATATACGAAAAAATTCAAGATAAAACCAGGCGTCTTCATTATTTTAAATCAAATATATAAAACTGATGACAGAAATTTTATATAGCTTTATTAAATCTTTTTTTTAAATTACATTTTATTGTAATCTGTCATTTGCATTTTTTTCCGCAAGATCCAAATAAGAATTTATTGGGCTTTCACACGTATTTTGACAATGTATCATAGTGTTAAAAGGATATTCAAGGACAATTCCTCCTAAATAGTCGAATTTTTTGCATTTTTTTTCCTGAAAATCATAATAAAACTTTTCCAATCCTTCATTTCCACTTCCTTGTCTATATTCTAAGAAGCATCTCTTGGTTTTATGACTTTTCCTCATAGATTCCAAGTAATTTCTTTCACAACTGCGGGTACAGTCCTTTAAGCTACCAAAGTTGTATACTCCACATCCCGACTCACATTTGTTTGATTGACGATTATATACGTAACTTGGATTTTTACAGTCATTAGTGGATTCAATCTTTCTACATGATGAAGGTAACCATAATGGTTTTTTTGGTTCTTGAGTTGAAATCATTGAGATTTGACTCAAGATAAAGAAAATAATGGCAAATTTTAGATTCATTTTAAAAGTTATCATGGTGAATTACATCAATTATTCTGCTTTTATAGTGCTAACATCGCTTCGAATGACTTAAAAAAAAATTTAAAATGCAGATTTTCCATTTATTATCTCGAATTTAAAGATTTATTATATGAAATTAATTCTTGTCATTAAGTAAATTCACTTAGAAATTAAAAATTAATTGTAAAACAACACACATTTGACATTTTAAAATTTATTACAATAATGAATACACGCGGATTGACATGAAAAATTAATCAAGCAAAAGAAAAATGCATTATCTGAAGAAAAGCTTGATAACATTTCGAAGCTAATAAGAGTAATGCAAAATGGTGTCTTCAAGCGGTTTCCTATTTTTTTGTTAATGTAAACGTTCATTGTAATTTTCAACCTTTTCAATTTCTCTACAACAATGCTTAATATATAAATGCCAATAAAGGCAAAATGAACGTTTTTCAGTCATTTATCAAGCAAAAATGTAGTTAAACTGGAGTCGAGTTAAATAAACATTGAAACATTATAGTGAAAAATTAAAAGAAAAGAGTGAGTCGGAAAAATGTGATTTTATATTCCAATTAAGTGCATTTTTAATCTTATGTTTAATCAAAAGTTAATTAGAGTCCCTATGAATGTTCAAGGCGACGCGTTACGAACATTTCCCCTATTCTTTAGATTCTATCAAGTTTATGGTTTTCCACTATTTTTTAAAAGGAAATTATTGCAATTGCTAGAAAATGGATATATCCCTAGAGCTTTTTCTGTTTACTTTGAAAAGACGAGTTTTTCACTAACAAATGAGAGGTTATGACAAATTCGCCAATCATTCAAGAATAAACTCGCTAATCACGTAAATAGTCTATAATTTATTGAATTGTGTACGGGATATCGTTCACGATCACGTTCTAAACGTCGATACATTCACCACTGAACTATGATTACCACTTAACACTTAAAAGCGACTTTTAATTGAAAATCCAGTTAATATCACACTAAAAAGTAAAAAAAAATAACATGCAATAATTTTTATTCTCAATCTTATACAATTTCAATAACGAGTAAAATGCAAACTTTGAACAATGTTACAACGTTATACAAATATACTTACTTTTAGATACAAAAAAAAAAACAGAAAACACATGCAATGCACATTATTTTTGTATTATATTACAAAATTTTTCATTGTTCCCATGTTGCTATTCATCTGCATTATATTCCCAATGTTTATTTTTCACTATGCGGGTCTAAAAGTGCTGTATATGTTCCTTTAAATGTATGTTCAAATACTTTGTGTTTTGTTGTATCAAAGCATTGTTAACTTTTAGCTAAATTAATGTGCAATCTTTAAAATTAAAGTAAAATAAGAGGAAAAAACTAGCTAGTAAAAGGCATTCTTCCGTTTTTCTTTTATATCGTTCTTTCTCCCATCAAAAATAAGTTAAGTTGAATTAAATGATGATCTGAAGTTAAAACATTATATGATAGTATATTATTCTTTCATTTAACTTTATAATAGTTTATTACATTTAAAGAATCAAATGAAAAATGACCATCGTTTTCTTAGAAATAAGAGATAAAAAAGTTTTTAAATAAACATACAATTCTCATCTAATTCTGATGGTTTTTCATTGTTGGAATATTTGTTTTTGGTTTTTTGCTAACATACACACACAAATAGTAATAAATCAATAAATTTTTCTTCGAGCTACAATCAAAATAACAGTCTTTGATTTAATGTAACGTAAAAGTAACACAATGTAAAAATGTGCATGATTAAACTTTATTTGAAAAGTTTCGATTGAAAGGTTTTTTTTGTTTGTGTGTGTGTGATAAAAGTTAAAATGATATTATCTATCATGATGATACTAAACTAATAAAATGGGTTTTAATGAAAATGTGAGAGTTAAATTGATATGAGTGTAAGTTTCCGTTAAAAGAGTTAAAGTCTGAAAAAATTAAAAAAGTTAACTTTTTAATGGATTTTAACTTTTGTTGTGTTTGTTTTATGATGATACTTCAACTAATATATATTTGAGGTCAAAGCTTAATGTTTTATGTTTTGAAGTGTGGAAGGAGAATGGATTAATGTGTGTGATTTTTTCTTACAGAAATAAAGAGCTTTTGACATATTAAGAAAAGTTATACTATCTTTATCTTAGCAACAATGGACCTAATACCTTTCTAAAGTTACCGAGACAATCATCATGTTAGTTGATCACTGGGAGAACAACCGAGTAAGAAACTCAAAAAAAATACAGAGCATAGAATATTGTAGTACCGTGTTATATCTGATTTCATCGTTATCAAAAATGTCCGCAAAGTTTTGAATGGCGAAATATTTCATCAGACTGTATTTGCATTCACGAATTCTTCACAGACAGCTTTCAGGGGTCCGATATTTTATTCGAATGCATAATAGGTATTTTTCCTCTTAAAACACAATCTTTCCAGTTTCATGATAGCTTAATACATGACTTTGGGTTATTACCGAATGATTTAGTACGGAATTGATCAACCGATTGATGTCCGATAAAAAATTCTAAACCTTTATTGAATCTTCAAAAAAATGTTATCACATAAAATTATCATATAAATCTCCTTCAAAATAAGTTTAATCCGTGAATGAAATTACGTTAAATTCCTTTTTTAACATCATATCTCGAGGCAACGTACTAAAATATGTTTCAAAATATTTATAAAATAAACATACCAAGTTTTAATTTTCATCTAGTCATTCATCACATTATTATACACTTAGAGTCAAAGAGAAAAAAAACACACACTTATACAACAAGTTCAAATTCTATTTCATTTTTAAAGTTATTTTTTTCTTACTTGTCTCATATTTATTTGAGTTTTCATTTAGGTCAACATTTGTCTTTTTACTTATCATTTAATGTAATGATGACAATTCTTCTTTTCTTCCATAGTATTAAATACAATGTGTTTGTCTTGTCATCCTCTTTCACAAATACTTTTCTTCCATACATAGACTTTTTAAGTTAGTTAAATGTTATTTAAAAAGTAAATATAAATACTCACTTTGTCTTTCAGGCATTTCTTTTGTATCACACATGTTGTATTAAAATGATATGGGAAAATGTATAAATTTCCAAGTCAAAAGTCAACACTTTAAAATGTTTAAAAAGAGTTTTTCTCCTAGAAAAAGATTTTAAGAGTATGTTTTTCTTTCATATTAATATGGTACCCTCATACTACAATGTCTATCAAAAGTTTTATATTAAAAATGCCTTTTTATTTATTTAGGAAATAAAATAATAATAATATTAATTTTATTTAAAGATACACCTGTATGTGAATGAGGATGTTATGTGCTATTGTGTCTTTTTTTGCGTAAGGAAAAAAAATAATATTTTCCTTTTTTCTTTATTTTTATCTTCCTATGGGATTTGATAAAGGTCTTATAATAAGGTAATACATAAACGCATGAGTTAACTTGATGACCTCCTTAGAGAATAAACAATCAATTTCTGTGTTCTAAAAAAAGAACATCTCACACCTCATATTTTAAATAAATAGACGTATTTTTGTTTCTTGAAGAATTTTTTAACGAAATAATAAAAATTTATCATGTTAAAATGATATCCGAATAATGGATGTTATGAAAATCGGTTCATACCATTGTTTTAGATATATATCACATTTGTCTGATTCAGGTTGAACCTTTTGAGATCATTTGATCAATTCAGAATCAAGAGAATTACATTTTTCTTTAAATGTTCATAAAATTTTACTTTAATATACTTCGCAAAACAGGATCCTTTAACGGGCTATTTTGCTGATTTTGAAAAAAATATTGACTTTTCATTCGTGTAGCCTGCATATAACCTGTTTTCCACTTACGGTACATAAAAAACCTTATTTGTATAATATATTTCAATCATCAGCAAAAAATTTAAAAACCACCTGTTTGAAATTTAAAAATTTACAATTACAATACCTGCATCATAAAATATATAAAAAGAGTTCATACAATAATTTGTTATATCAAAAGTCATCTTGAGATCTTAAAAACTGATCAAATTTTTAAAATGATCATTAAAATCTCTTTTTTTCTCCTTATCATCGCAATATTCCAATTAATTACTATAGCAGCTGATACTCCAGAAGATGAAGACTTAAATTACATCCGAAGGATCGCAAATAAATGCAAGTCATTAGGAAAATGTCCAAATGTTAGTGTAAAAAAACATCCAAAATTGAAGCATTGTTACAAGAAAGTTGTCGGAGGCTCGGGAAAAGAAAATTTAATCAAGTATTATTATGATGCAAGGACAAAAAATTGCAAAGGATTTCAATATAAAGGAAAAGGTGGAAATAAAAATAAATTTAATTCAATGAATGAATGTGTCACTAAATGCAAAGAAGCAATCAGTCGTTATGTAAGAGTTTTAAATAAAAATTTAAATTTATTTAAGTAAGTTTTGAAAAATAAAACCATGTGCATAAGAATTTAAAAAAAAAATACCGTTATTTTTTTCCATGAACAGAAATCGGAATCGTAATCGAAATCAATCATTTGTTTACATGATGGGTTAAAAAATTTTGAATTTATTTTTTTTCAATTGGAAATATTAAATTCTTGTATTAACTCTTTAAAATGAGCATTGTAATGTAAGTATTAGGATTTAAATAAAGTAGTTCAATCAATTTTTATCTGATAACTCTTGAAATATGAAAACTTACCATACAAAAACTATTTTTCATTTAATCATTACACGAAAAAACATAAACAAACTGGATCCCGGTTTTAAATTTAAAACAAATTATTTCTCAGTCAATAAAGTTAAAATTAATAGTTTAAACTTAAATCTTAAGCATTTTTAACCGTTAACAGTATAGAATGTCCCTTAAAAATGTGTTGATTGGTAAAATATTTACATTTTATTTTATTTTCATATTATATAATGATAAAAAAAATTGATCAGCTGTTTTGAAATTCTTGTTTTTGTTTATGGTTTGAG
The DNA here is from genome assembly GCA_900002565.1 of Culicoides sonorensis. NCBI lineage: Eukaryota > Metazoa > Arthropoda > Insecta > Diptera > Ceratopogonidae > Culicoides > Culicoides sonorensis. The sequence continues at coordinate 31,356 of LN483879.1, forward strand.
GTCAATGAACTTTAATTTTTTTTATTTTTCCTTTAGGTGGTGGCACCGGATTCCTTGGAACTCGATTGACGAATCTGTTAAAAACAGTGGGTTACAATGTTTCGATTGTGTCTAGAATGCCAGGTCCGAATCGGGTTACTTGGCTCGATGTGGAAAAAAATGGATTACCAAAGAGTAAGAAAATGAAATTTTTATTAAATGGATTTGAAGTAATTTGAACGATTAAATTTCCAGATACAAATGCGGTTGTAAATCTTGCTGGACAAAATGCCCTTGATCCAACTCAAAGATGGAGTGCAGGCTTCAAACAAAATGTATGGAATTCAAGAATTAACACTACAAGTCTCCTATCAAAAGTAATTGCTGAAGCTGAACAAAAACCAGAAGTTTTTGTAAATATTGTTGGAGTAAGTCATTATCAACCTCGACCAGATCCAACTCCCTATGATGAATATCATACAGGAGATAATTTTGATTTCATGTCAAAGCTTTGCGTTGAATGGGAAAAAGCTGCTCAATTACCAGAAGGATCAAAAACTCGATTAGTATGAAATTTCAAATTCATATCGACAGTTTAATTGCTAATAATTTTATTTCAGGTTCAAATAAGAACCGGAGCAGTAATTGGTCGTGAGGGTGGAATGATCAAATCAATGTTCCTGCCATTTTTCTTAGGAGTAGGAGGTCCACTTGGATCAGGAAAACAATACATACCATGGATCCATGTTGAGGATCATGCCAATTTAGTGAGATACGCAATTGAAAATGATTCTGTGCATGGAATTTTGAATGGAGTAGCACCAGATATAGTTACAAATGCAGAATTTTCAAAAGCTCTTGCTTCCTCATTCTCCCCACCGAGACCTGCACTTTTTCCTATGCCCGAATTCGTTGTAAACCTTATTTTTGATAAAGAGCGAGCAGTAATTATGACAACAGGAGCAAAAATTCAACCTAAACGTACACAAGAAGTTGGCTTTACCTACAAATACCCTGATGTCAAATCAGCTTGTAAGGAAGTGGCACATTTATTTTAAAGTAGAACTACCTCGATTCAAAATTTTAGCTCGTATAAGATATGTGATTATGATATTTTTGTTTTGAATTTATTTAATATAATTTTAAAAAATCGTCATAAAATTACTCTTCAATTTTAAGTTGAATACAAATAACAAATTGTGGTGTTAACAGTAACGTCACATCATTTTCCACAGACATTCCGATAACTTCCCCAGTATTTTCAAGTGTTACTAATTTTTGTTGCCCAAGATTTACAGGTGTTCGAGTGGTTCGATTTCTCAAATTTCCTGCACCATCATACGTTTGTTTATAGATAAAAACATGACGTTCGGCTTCACAAATTACCACATAACTGGCATTTGGTGCACATCCAACAAACTTTTTCTGCTGTTTTGATGCTAGCACATAACTAAATGCATCAATTGTGGTCTCATGTGACATGGTCCATTCACTATTTTTGGTACTATTATGAGTTTGTAACCAGACACATGCATCAACATCGTGTTTCAGTGCAATGGCATTTGGTAAGCCAGGTCGGAGATTCACCTCAAATAATGGGGCTGATGTTCCAAGGTAAACTTTATGTGATATTTCTTCAGAACTCCAAACCAGACGTGATAAGTAATTTTCTTTATCAAGTTCATTGATATCAAAATCACATTCTTCCATTTGAGTACCAAACGTTGAAATTGGATTAGGATGAGTTTGTGAATCGGTAGTCGGATTATTTGAATCTTCGGGACTTCCTGGTACAAGGAATGGCCAAATTTTTTCTAACTCAGCTTTATTTAAATTCACTTGTAAATATCGATTGTCAATTGTCCATGTTGTGGTGTCAGGATCAATATGAGCAAACAACTCTCCTTGTAACATCACGTCTCCTCGGTATTTTATCAAAATTTGATCTCGTGTCACTTGGACCAAATAATCAGCTTTACACGAATCTGGTTGCTCATTAAATGTGATTGTAACATCTTCATCGGTTTGAGTCCACGTATAAGACACATTTTTCGGAATGTCTTTTTCCATCATTTCTGTGTCTTCCTTAGATTCATTTGTAGTATCATCCTCTTTTGACTTTTCTTCTGCTTGAGATTTTAATTTTTTGAGTTGCTCTTCACGTTTTTTTATGTTAGTTTCAAAATCGACAGGATAATCACTTGAAACTATTAAGGCTTCTCCTCGATGCTCTAGGGCACAATATGATAATGCACCTCGTGATCTTATTACTTTTGAACTCTCAATTTTCCATACATTTGATTCTTGTCGTAACACAAACCAGTAAGCAACTTTCTCAAAATTATCCTTATTTTGATGGATAAAACTTAATATACAACCAATTTTCCACACCCCATCCAAAATATCAAATCTCGCATTCGATATCACAAATGTCTCAGAAACATCAGTTAACGGTTTAAATGATTGACGAATTTTAAATTCACTGTTTTTTTCTCTATCACCAGTTTCGGCAACATGCAACGCTCCAAATCCATCACTTATCAAACAGAATTTCTCAGAAACGAAAATAAGACAAGGAGGATATTTATCTTCAATAGCAACAGATGGTTTTTGTAGTTTCAAAACCGCATTCATTGGTTTCACTTTTCCACTTTGATCATCATAAATAACTTTTTGAACAGTCCAATTGCTATCAATGAAATATGAGGTATTTAAAACCCATGGATCTTTAACAAGGTGATTATGAAATGCAAACATCTGAGCATGTAAAAACGAAAATTGGCGTTCAGTCGTACAAACTCTTATCGGGGTGTTTTGAAGTTCATATCGAAGGACCTTGAAATAGAATTATCAAGTGATTCAGTTAAATTTAAAATATTAAATAAAAAAGACTTTTACCGGTATTGGATCCAAATTTAGCTTATACCCATCAAAATTTGATCGTATCTTTTTACGATCAGGTCGTAATTCAACAGTTTTTGGTCCCATTGAGAATCTTGAATAAAACTTATATTTGAATTCAGATTTTTTCGTAATTTAATTTTAATTTAATAAAAAATAATATTTTTGTTTATAATGACACGTTAGTACAAAATCAAAACAATGGGGTTTGAAAAGTATAAATATTTAAAGATACTTTTCCCGATCTCTGATGTTATGAAATTCTGGAAACCTCTTTAGTGATGTGATATTCGTTTATGACCTGGAATTGAAATCGACTAATCAGCAATCGAATATGACATCCTTACATGGGACAACAAAAATTCGATTTTTCTTCATTCCATTACAAAGTTACCAAAATATTCTTTTTGCAAAGAAAAGTTAAATAACTCATTTAAAAATTAAATAAATTTGCTAAAAATATTACAAAACTGTTGAGCAAAGTTTGTGTCATCAATTCCACATAAAAGTTGGAAGAAACACTTGAAGGTTAAGATTAAAATCGATTTTAAAAATATTTGTTATTATCAAAGTACAAGAAAAAAATGGGCGAATCCAAAGAACAACAAGATTCATTGATCGGAGGTAATTTTTCCTTATTATAATTTTTTTTTACTTTCTTATCACATGAAATATTATATGAAAATAGAAGAAAACTATGAGATGCTCAAAAGCTTATACGATTTCAAGGCAGTATATCCCAAGACGATATCATTTGATGAAGGTGAATTTTTTATCATGCACCAGGTAAGAAAAAATTGTAAATTTTCTTCAAGGCATATTTTTTGTTTGATTTTAACTTTTTTATTATTATTATTATTTTTATTTATCACTATAGACTAGTACACGACAACGTAACTGGTGGCAGGTGGTTAGCATGAAAGGAAATATTGGTTTTGTTCCATCAAATTATGTCATGAAATTAAAGGTGTGTGACTTTAAATTAAAATGTTGGTGAAATTTAAATTTTTAATGAAATTTATTCTTTTTAAGGTGGAACCGTCCTTTATTGTTGGATTTTTGGAATCAAGTATTGAGTCACTTAAATTAGTTCAAGAAAATGATGAAATTAACGGAATTATTTATAGAGAAGATTTGATTAAGAGTTTGGAGCAACGAAAAAGTCATTTAGAATATTTAATTGAAGCCAAAGAAAAGGGTGAACAGAATCCAAAAATTGATAAGAAAATTGCTAATGGTAGCATTAAATCAGCAAAATATAATGATGGAAATTTGTCTGATGATTTGAGGAATGATGTCCGTCATAAATTACCTGATGAAGTAAATACAAATAATCATTCGAGTAGTCACAAGAGTAAACGACATTCAGCAAGTCCCGCACCACCAGAGGAAAGTCAAGTTAAGGTAAAGACCAACGATAATGAAAGTCAAGTCAAAAATACATTGGTAGCTAAGGAAGAGCCAACAATTGTTTCGTCAAGCCCCCTTGATAACAGTATGATGTCAGAAGCGAGTGAAGCAAACACAGTTACGACAACAACCACAACAACGAGTGATGAAATAACAACCATTTCGAAATTGGATCATCATCATAGTAAAAACAGCAAAAAACATGAACAGAAATCATCTGAAGTTCAACATAATAATATTAAAGAAGAACAAGAAACGAAAGTTGAAGTTGAAGCTCCTGAAGTGTATTCAATTCTTGATGCGATAAGGAAAAATACAAATTTGAGTCATGAAATGTCTTGTTCAGTTCTTAGAGTTGTGCTCTCTGAATTAGAAGCCATCCTTCCTTCAAGTATCACACCATATTTGGAACCAATTGCAGCACATTTAGCAGCTAATTTACCTGCACCAGATAACATGTTAGGTCATACACATGATGCACAACGATTAAGAATAATTTTCTCTGAATTAGCTGATTATAAAAATGACACGGAACAACGATCATGGATGTTATACGAGGATGAAGCTGATATCCGGAGATATTTATCAGAACTTGTAACAATTCTAACTGATGCTGATCCAAAAATTTGCCGTCATGAGATGTCAAGTGATCAGTATCAGGCAATTGTTAATTTAGTTCTTTATTACCAAATGGAAACTCGATGGTCCATTAGGAAATTACTTCTAAAAGCCTTTACGGCAATGTGTCATTTGGACTATGTAGCAGTCGATATTTTATTGAATTCGGTCCTGCCAATGGAACTCATTCAGGATATGTTATCGAATCCGAAAAATGTTGACTTGTTACAGTCCCTAGCCAACATGTTGACTATTATTTTTTCAATTGGCAGGAAATTGCCAGTTAATCATCAGGAACATCTCCGTTCAGAATTCATCTCATTCATTATAAACCTAATTGAAAATCCACTGGATTTGGAATTTCAAGAGATAATGGATGATCTGATTTACCTTATTTTATCATTCAACCTACAATTTACTGATGCCGATGATAATGTTGTTATCGAAGCCATGCAACAACTACAATGTGCCAAAAATTTTACAGAAAAAATTCTTTTACTTATTAATCGTGAGAGTGATCCCGTTGCATTACTTAAACACACTCAGCCTCCAATCAATTCTGTTGTTAAAATGTTTATAGATATGTATAATTTACCAGTGACTGCCGGACTCTTTTACACAAATGATAATAAAGTACTTATCGATATAATTGTACGTCAATTGTCAGATTTGCCTGCTGGAGAAATGGTAAAAAACTATATTTTTTCATAAAAAATTAAAATTTACATTATTTTATTTTTTTCCCAGATTCGTCGTCATTATTTGGAACTCTGTCGTCGTATTATACGAAATACAAATTACACTGAACAACAACATCGCAAACAAGAGTTATTGAAAATCTTTACACGAATTTTTTGTGAGGACACAGAAATTAGTGGTGGTGACCAACAAGTTTGTAGGGAAATTGCAAATGAATTTCCACATATTTTCAAGGCCTAAAAAAGTTGATCGAAAATTTTGTCTCATATTATTATAAAATGCATGTTGTGGGAAGAAAATTTTTAGCTCGATTAGTTTTCTGAATGTTCAAAATAAGTGCTAAATGAATTAGACCCTTACACATGACACGCACACCCTCAATGGACCTCTCAATATACAAAAAAAAAATGGTAAAATATGAATCATACCGTCAAAAAGCCATTTAAGCGTCTTTTAAGGCTTTAGTGAGAACATATTAAAAAAATACAAAATTTTGCCCATTCCATTTTCATTAAATTTTAAATTCATAATAAAAAATAAATTATAAGTCGAATGCCAAAAACAGTATTACAAAAAAATATAATAATGTGTGTGAAATTGAAAACCATGAAAAAAAAACCTTTAGGAATGGAAGCTTTGTTCCTTTTCATTGAGTGGATCCTGTAAACATTACGAAAAAAATATAAAACTAGAACTGCAATTTTCCTTATAATAATGGGAAAAAACTTAAAATTATTATTCAAAATTAGATAATTTGAATTTAAAGTAACCAAAGAAACTAGAGAATATTTTTATGAATTTACCAAAGAAAACATTAAATAAAATTGAAAAAAAGTGAAAAATGGAAAAACTTTTAAAGTCAAAATCAATCTTATTAAATTAAAATTTTCCTTTATAAAGTGCAATATCTCTTAATTTTTATATATTATTAAGTTTTATCACATAAATATTTTATGTCATATACTGTCACATTAAAAGTAAATGCACAAAACGAAAAAAAATTATCGAAATATCAAATATTTAATTAAATTATAAGAATTGTTATTACTCAAGATCAATATTTACTCCATTTAATCCATATGACATGAAACTCATTTCATAAATAATAAATAAATAAAACAATAAATTTTGCATCCAGTTCAATATGATTCCTGAAATAAATAATTATATCTATTGATTGTTAAAAAAAACTTAAACAAAAAATTGTTATTAAATTATAGTATTATATGTTTATTGAACTATATTTAATAAAAAAAAATGAATGCATTTACTTAAAAAAAAATAAATTATTTCAATTAAGAAGTATTGAAAAGTATTAAAAATTACAAAAAAAATAAGATAAAATGAAATAAATATTGTAGAAAAGAATAATTCCAGACAATTTTGATTTTTTTGAGTGTGGATGTGAACTTTATATCCATTTTTTCCAACCTAACACTGCATGTCATTTTCAAATTTTATGTTTTAATATTGAATTGCAGCTGAATCTGTTGACCTTCATCGACAACCCTATCATCATAAGCTGTACAATGCTTTGGTCGACCTTTTTCGCGGTGTAAATCTAAAATATTTGAAAACTTTAAGCGTTTTTTGCAATTTTCTTTTCTTTCCTCCAATTTTGTTAGACGGTAGAGCAAAAACTGTTGATGCGGTGTATTTGGGGACCTTTTGAAATGAAATTGAAACAAAATTACTTCGTAAAACCCGCTTTACATCCAACCAACTGAGCATGATTTGGGTTTTCTTGACTGGATTCAATGTAATCATTTTCACACCTATGTGGATATTGATAGAACAAAGCAAAAAAGTAGAGCACCATTTCAATGCTTTTTTATTATTAATTATCATTTTTATTTTTAGTACATATTAATTTCCATGTTGAAAATGTACATTTTTTTAATTCCTTTTTTTCTGGGTTTTTTCTTCATTGAATTTATTCCAATAATAAATAAATAAAACAATAAATTTTGAATCCATTTCAATATGATTCCTGAAATAAATAATTATATCTATTGATTGTTAAAAAAATAAAACAAAAACTTGTTATTAAATTATAGTATTATATGTTTATTGAACTATATTTAATAAAAAAAAATGAATGCATTTACTTAAAAAAAATAAATTATTTCAATTAAGAAATATTCAAAAGTATTAAAAATTACAAAAAAAATAAGATAAAATGAAATAAATATTGTAGAAAAGAATAATTCCAGACAATTTTGATTTTTTTGAGTGTGGATGTGAACTTTATATCCATTTTTTCCAACCTAACACTGCATGTCATATTCAAATTTTATGTTTTAATATTGAATTGCAGCTGAATCTGTTGACCTTCATGGACAACCCTATCATCATAAGCTGTACAATGCTTTGGTCGACCTTTTTCGCGGTGTAAATCTAAAATATTTGAAAACTAAGCGTTTTTTGCAATTTTCTTTTCTTTCCTCCAATCTTGTTAGACGGCAGCACAACAACTGTCGATGTGATGTACTTGGGGCCTTTTACATCCAACCAATTGAGCATGATTTGGGTTTTCTCCATTGGATTCAATGTAATCATTTTCACACCTATGTGGATATTGATAGAACAAAGCAAAAAAGTAGAGCACCATTTCAATGCTTTTTTATTATTAATTATCATTTTTATTATTAGTACATATTAATTTCCATGTTGAAAATGTACATTTTTTTAATTCCTTTTTTTCTGGGTTTTTTCTTCATTGAATTTATTCCAATAATAAATATTAATATTAAACATATTTAAGTTCTAAATACATCATTAAAACACTTATTTAACATAAAAATTCTAACTTGACGACTAGTTTATTAATAATAATACTTAGACTTATTTCATTGTGTTATTTTTTATGAAAGTTTTTATTATAATTTTAACATTAACGTGGATGGACATGGATTTTATTTTGATTTCCTGTAACTATTAAATGTAATTTTTCTATTTTACTTTTTATTTTTTTTCTTTTTGGTTTTCAATGAAATGCAAAAATGTATTTTTTGGAAGCTTTTAACTTTAATGGCCGCTAGTATTATGAATTCTTTCTGGTTTTCATTTATATTCTTCTATGCTTATGTCTTATACAATTCGTTTACTAATATTTGATTTGGGACTTTCATGATTTTCTTCTTCACACTTTAATTGAAAATGCCCTTTGACAACTTAAACATATAAAAGAACGTTTAGTTTAAAATCTTGATAATAAATATTCAATCTAACACTAAATTTTAAAATTGAACTGGTATTAAAAGTTTATATTTTTTTAAAAATATTCTTGTCTTTTTTGTTTAAATGGATAAATATTTTTGTTTATAGAGCTAAAATCTTTTATAATAATTTCTTACATAATTTTAATCATTACTGGTTATGATTTTTTCTTTTCTTATTTGTCTGTTTATAAAACTTACATATAACAATTTCTATATTTATTATTTTATTAATTAAAAGTTACTCACAATTAGAAATTTTGATCATATTTTAATTATCATTAACGTTAGGTAATTTATTGTAATAAATAACTCATTGTCTTATTCGAGTCACATTAATTTTCGTACGTTCAATTTCAATTCATTCTTTATCGGTTACAATCCCTTATTTCAAATTTTTATTTATTTCAAACTTTTATTTGTCATTTAAATTTTGGATTTATATGAAAAAAAACTGAATTTTTGGTTAATTTTATCCTATTTTAATGATATGGCAGTCAGATTTCTGTAAATTAACAATGATATGATTTTTTTTGTTTCAATGAAAATTATCAGTTAAAATGGTTTAATTATTAAATAAAACGAAGTTGGATTGTGTAAAAATTTAATAACGGGAATCACAAGCTCTTGAGGACTGTCTCTTAAATTGTTGTAATTTTCTCTGCCAATCATCTTTCCATTCAATGAATATCGAACGATCACTCAATCCTAATGTCGTGTCAGTTCCGTCATCGTCCCTTCCAAGAATGAGGTATGATCTAAATTTGAAATTAAAATAAGTTTAAAATTATTAAAAATTAACATTAAATACTCACTTATTAATTTTGACTTTTGGACATTGACATTGCAAGTCATTAACTGAAATCATCATCGTTATTGGTGTTCTCTTGACCGCATCAGCTAAGGGTCCGTCATCCGTTCTTTTAAATATTTGTTGGATAATCAAATTGAATTTAACCATGTCTGCATATTCTCCTCGATTTTTATTATTGCTTGTTACTTCACGACTGCTTGCACTTTTGATGGCTGTGGCTGTTTCACGTCCAACAACGCGTGCCATGATTGCTTTTTGAGACAGAAAATAAAATTTAAATAAAAATTCAAGAAACTTAAGATCACTCATAATTCATTCAAAGCAAAATTTATTCAAATATGTTACCTTTTTATGTAAATTTGAATGTAAAATATTTTCAATATAAAAAAAGATAAAAGAACTTCCTGTATAATATATAAATTTCACTTTTATTTATTTTTTTTTAAATAATGTACTTAAAATCAGATCAAATAATGAAATGCAGTAGCAAGAAATTGTGTAAATTTAATATTAATTGAGATATTATTATCTAAAAAGTTGCAAAACAGAAAAACTATGGAAAAAAGGCGTTTTATTGCTCGAAAACATTATCACGAATTATTCAAATACAAAATATATTCATATACAATAAACATGAAATTCACTCCTCCTCAAACTTATAATCAAACATAAAATAAACCACCTGTAGCTCGCTTTTTATTTTGCTACTACTTTTTAGTTGAATTGATTGTGTGTTTGCTAACGTTTTCCAAGTCATTTCACATAAAATTTATGACTATAAACTATATTAAAAAAAAATACATATATTGGCAAGTAAACCACCCACGAATCAATGTGTGCCAACATTGTAACAGATTTTGGCTGATTTTATTTTATAACTGAAATTATCACGCATGTTTGGTTAAAATGTTCATATAAGTGATAGATTGATAACATTATATAGAAAATTTATGCAGCATGTGGTAAATAGCTATAAATTCATCAGATATTCTAATTAATGGACGGTTTTGAATGAAAAAAATCGTTAAATAGACAACTAAAACCACGGAAAATTTTATAGAATCGATGAACCCCGCGGATTTCTTGTAGAAATTGAATAAAATCATGAACTTCTTTAAACAGTTTACCACTTTCCACATTATTCCTGAATTTTCATACAAAATTTTACAGGAAGTTAAAAGATACAATTACTAAATTCATATTATTTGTAAAAAAAACTTTTTCATTGCATGGCAAACTTGATTTCTTCGTCTTAGTATATGAATGTCTTGTGTCTTATCAAACAAAATTTATCTTGTACCAAAAAGTTTTATAAACATTTTATTATTCATTTATTTATTAATGAAATATGATTCTCCTGTTTATTCACAAGCACCTACATAGTTAAACAGCCAATGGCAATATAAAAAGTGGAAAAATAAAAACATTGAATAAGGATTTGGTATCATAATGTTTCGGTTCCAATTGAAGAGATTGCAATTTTGATATGAAGAAAATTATTAATTATATTTTTTTTTTTTTTGAAAATATTTTCTTTGTAATTTTTCATCATGGTTTGTTAAAATTTGGTCAAAAATTTAATCGAGTAAAATTAATTTTAGTCAAATCCTTGCAGAAAAAAACTATTCACAAGAATACATTTTCATTTAACAACTTCATTTCTCGCTCTCCCTCGTTTTTCTAGGATTTGATGTAAAATTCTCATTACTTTTTTATTTCCATTATTATTATTATTATTTTGTTTTTAATTAAAAAGAATTACCCGAGATTAAGGTTTACAAATTACATATTGCAGACATTTTATACACACTGTCTCTTCCATTTTACTGTTTTTCTTATTTCTTATTTAATTTATCAAAGTTGTTGTTTTCTCCCCGTAAAAGAATTTAAATTTCAACGCTTATTTTCTCTTTATGTGATATTTTTGAAAGAAGTTTATTAAAATAATAAAGAGTGAAGGAAAATATTTAAATAAAATTTTAAAACAAATAAACATTTTGTATTTGAAAGTAATATAAATAAAGTTTACAAAGGTAAAAACGTTGAAAAAAGGATTAAAAATATGTTTTTTTTTCGGTACTTACCATAATCACGCTTGCAGAATTTGTTGAGGTTGAGTCGTTTAGGTGCCAATTTACATTCTTTGCATTCTGAAATGAAAAAAATTTAAAGGTGAAGATTTTAACTGTTGAATTATCATAATTAAAAATCATAAGATTAGAAAAACTGAATATTTAGAATTGCACTTTTTTAAAATTCTTTTTATCATCATGTAAACATCAATAATCAAAAATTTATCAAACATACAAATTAAATGAACAAGAAGTTAGTACTTTCCTACATTTTCTTGGTGTGAAAACTTTGTCAATTATGTAGTGAGTTCAAAATATCGCATTTCTCATGAGGTCTGTCCATAGAACGCCATGTTCTATGGGTCTGTCCTTCCGTCTGGATCAACAAAACGGCTGACTACTTCAAAATAGCGGTGTTTTCCGACTTTCTTTAAACTGTAAAATTTTCCAGAATGTTTCTATTTTTCAATGTGGAAAAAATGGAAATACGAAATGGTCGAATTTTTCAAAATAGCCGAATTCCATCAATAGAAATGCATTCGTGTTTATCGTTCACAATCACGGTCTTCATTTTTTTCTAATTTACATGTAATCATCAAGAATTAAAACGTCACGTCAAGTAGTGACAAAGTCTCATGTTTCCAAAATAAAAAATAAAATAAAAATATTATTTTTTGTTATTGTAACGAGTCACAGTTGTTATTTTTGTTTGAAACTCGACCATGATCATGATAGTTTTCAATAGTTCATCATCATATTTATCTAAACTGTTTAAAAAATATAAGTACACACATTCTATTTTGTTAAACTAACAACTTTTGAGTGCCTCTATTATGTACTTGTGTTTATTTTTGCACTTCAATTATAAACTTGCCTATGAGAGACTGTAGAAAAAAATAACAATAATAATGAAAATAATAGACAGTAGCATCCATGTCATGGTTCATTATCTTTAATTCATTTCATTTGTGTGATTTCAAAAGTTTATTAAAATAAAACACCTGACACACAAATTCTATTACTTTTGTTATTATTTTTATTTTTAAAGTTGTAATTTGGGAAGTACTTTTATATTAATTACTTTTGTTTGGGTTTGATCATAAAAAATGAAAGTAATTTCAAGTATCATGAAGCACAAACCATTAATTTTACCAAATAATATCTTGATCTGAAGGAAATTTTTACTTCTTCTTGTTATTTTCAAAAAAAAATGCCACAACCTACATTTTTTTAATTGAGAATATTTTATTGCCATTTAGATTTTTTTTTCATGAGTTTCATTCCTTTATACCCAGAAATTTTTCAATTTTGAATGTAAATTAGAGATTTTTATCAATTATTACAGAGTCTGTAATACAGACAAAATGAGGTACAGAATTAATTTGCATAAAATAATGTTGGTCTATATTCAAAGAATTTCGTGCTGATGAATAATTTTTATTAGAATTTTTTAAATATTTCTTAGCTAATTGTTTTTTTTTTGTGGTTCAGTGTAAGAAAAATCACTGTATGGTTATTTAAAGTAAATTCACGAATATAACACTGACACGTCGAGGGACATTCTGATGGGAAATCTCCGATTCTACTTAATTAACTTTGAATTTTCACGTTCATAGTTTCGCGTCAGAACGTCTAGTTTTTTTTTTAATATTTTAAATTTTGAAGATTTCCTCTTATATTTAGTATGCAATTTGCTTAGTTGTAATAAGTTATAATGAATAACACTGCTTAACAAAAAACAGTCGATGTCATACTTCAGAGAAATCCCGAAACATGTCAAAAAGATTTTTCAACCCTGATTATTTTCTACTTTGAAATTTTAAAATCCACTGATTCGTTTTTGTTTTATGAAAAATGAAATTTGCATAGAAAATAGTCCTTTTCCCTTAATAATTGATACAAAATGACACTTTTCTTTGCAAATTTTATTTTTTCTAAAACAAAAACGAATCAGTGGATTTTAAAATTTCAAAGTGGAAAATAATCAGAATTGAAAAAACTTTTTGGGGTGTTTCGGGATTTCTCTGAAGTATGACATCGATTTTTTTTGTTAAGTAGTGTAATTTTATGCTATTTGATTTTTTGTTAAACATTATCCAATATGTGACCTTAAATGGTATTGGATTAATTTAGTTTATAGATTTGACTAAATCTAACTTGAAACTAAAAATTGTGATATGACATTGAAAACATGACTTTAAAATAAAGTTCTTCAAAAATGAATCATCATCAAATTAAAAAAAAAATCAACGTTAATTAAAATTTCTATGTGAAATAATTTGCAAAAAATATAATAAAAAGCTAACGAAATATGCCACGCTTCATTACGGAAGACTTAACAAAATTTAATCATCACAAAATTAAAAAAGACACGTTTTTTCCTTTGTGTTAAAAAATAAATAAAAAAAATACTTCCACTCATATATTTAAAATTCTACATATTTTTTAATATACATTCTGATTGCATTTCATTTCATGTGTGAATTAACATTAAAAAACATTATATAATTACTTTTATTCATGTAGCAGTGCGATGTTTGGTATGATATGAGCAACATGAATTCTTAGGTTTCTATGATCTTTTCAATGTTTACACACAAGAAAAGGATATGAATGAAAAACGTTTTCACCTCACAAATGTTTATAATTATATTTTTTTTAATTTAATGCAGTATTTTTAACTTTTTTCCATTATCTTCATAATCATTATAATAAAAGCAATGTGTTTCTTTTTTGCAGTATTTTAATATGGAAAAAGGAAAAATTGCATATCAATTTAGTGTTTTTTAGGAGCTGTCTGAAGTGATAAGGCTTAAAGGTATGAAGAGATTTACTTGAAATGACCTGGATACAAAATTTACAAGCTTGTTTTCTAAGCGGCTTAGGCAACAAGCAGTAGACAATTCCTCAAAGTACTCGCATGATGGAATTTAAAAATGACCTATTCTTTTTTCTCATCCCATGTGACTCACATGCCAAAATTACTCACAAATTGTCTTATTTTTCTTTCAAATGCACTGTCAAAATTTGAATAATCATCTCAGAATTTTTAAAAATAAACTTTTTCCATTGAAGTATTTTCATGTTATTTCTTGCTGGTATTATTATTTGTTCAACTCATATTATGAAAATATTTATTCAACACTTTCTTCTGGTTTTTCATTCAAATTTAAGTAGTCAGACGTAAACCTCTTTTGATATTTAAGATAGTATGTTAAAATTAAATGTATGTGACTCATGATGTTATGTTACGGGGTGATCTAAAAAGTACATTTAATTTTTATTATAGTGACCCAATTTGGCCTTTATCTTCAAAATTAAAAAAAAAAATGCTGTTCTTTATACAATTTATATTCGGGCTTCGACTGAAACTTAGAAGCTGTTGATCCTGAAAACTTTCCAAACAACCCTAGTTTAATACATGCATACACCATAATACATTTTGAAACGTTAAAAAAAATAATGATGATGAAGAAAAAAATTGAAATAATAAATACAAAATAAATTTATAGAAGAGCAAGAACGGTGTACAAACACATTTAAATATTGACTTAAGGTAGAAAAATTATGTTAGATCACATTTCACATAAATACACATATAATTCAAAAATTTCAGAATAAATAATCACAGTAATTAAGTAATTTTGTCAGTTCTCACCTACATAACTGTTTTTGTCAAAAAATTAAAGTCTTTGTTAAATTGAAATATTCCAATTAAATGAAAAGCCTAAATATGTATGTTTTAATTTTCCACTATTTTTTATAATAATTATTGTTATCTGAAGAAAACCGAAAACAATGAAAATCTTTTATACATAGAATATTTGATAGAAAAAAAAAATCCTAGTATTACAAATATAGTTATTACATGAGAAGAATTTATGCATCAAAAAAAGATACAATGATATTAAAATTTTAAAAGTTGTTATTTTTTCAAATAAAAAAAACGAAATAAACCTTTGCTAACGAGGTATGGAAGCGAATATTCTTTTTAATATCATTTAATTTTTTTCAGTGCAATATTTTTTTAAAATAAAATAACAAGCTTAGTTGCCTTTTGTGTTCCGGTAGTCATAACAATAGTAATTAATATCATCATTCAAATGTGCGTGTTTGTGCTGTGCAAAAAAATTTAAATGAGAGGAAAAAGTAGTTATGCATTGAATAAATGAAACAAAAAAGGAGTAGAACAAAAAAAGTATTTATTCTTTGTTTCATATTTTTTTCCTTTCATAATTAATCAACACCTACACAAAATACAGAATGTTTCCATTATTTTACATATATAATTTAATTACACGATTATAATCAGTAAATTATAAAAAAAACATGAACTTACCATCATCAACATCGTCGTCATCATCATCCGATTCATCTGTATACGCATAACTACTTGCGTCTGGATCCTGTTGATACACTTCAGGATTCGTATCACTTTGCATTTCAATTATACGAGGAATTTCTAGTATTTGTAATAAAAATTTATCGTATTACTATTTAAAATTAAATTTAAAAAAACTTACTGATACAAGGTGCAATGGGAGAATTTGTCTGTTGATATCCTCTTGCACATCGATTACATGTGAGTCCGGTAACACCATCTTTGCATGGACATTGACCTGATGTATGATTGCAAGTACGGCCTGATGATCCAATTGGATGACAATCGCATGCTGTGTTGAGTAAAGAAAAATATGTGTGATATTTATTGAGAAAATTTAAATAATTATCGTAAAATAATAAAAATAGATGTCTGACTAACAAATTGTTATTTAACTGACCGAAAAAACCGTTTTGAATGAAATAATATAATAAAATTTTACATTTATAAATCGCCTTTAGTTGTAGAAATGTATTGATAATTAACTTGAATACAATACAATACAATTTTATAATTATTACACAATATAAAGCACATTTATTAGCAGTTAATGTAATTTTAGTTATGGGTCATTGCACGTATTCATTTTGAAGTTCCATTATAATGATAATGTAATGAAAAGAGTGAATAATATCAACACAATGATGTCCCAAAGGGATGGTGATACGAGTAATTTAATTACATTTAATCATTATTTTCGATGATTACACACCAAATTGCGCTGACATTTTGTATGATATTTCATTTATTGTAGATGAAAATGGAAATTTTAATGAAAGAGATTTTGGGGAAAATTGGATTATTTTATCAAAAAAAATTTACAAATAAAAATATATAAGTTTTTATTTCTCCCAAAATAATTTTTTTCATTAAACACATCCAAAGTAATTTTTCAGGCATTCTAAAAGCACTGAGAATAAGCTTAACGATGTTTCTTTTTTTCTCTTTGAAATTCATGTAATTTTTCTTTGCAAATCTAAGATAAGATCCAAATATTAATTAGACACTATTGACGTTTCATTATCAGTGTTAAATAAAACACGAACAATACATTTTATTAGTGTTACGTGCATCATTTTTTCGTGATGATTTTTACACACTCACACAATGTTATAGCATGACTTTCAATAAAAACCATACATCACGTTTCATTAAAACTCCATAAGGGTTAAAGTTAGATAAATGTAGGTTATCTAAACAGACAAAAAAGTTTCATTCAAATAACGTGTTATATCTATAAATTTATCAAAAAAAAACATATTTATGGTTTATTGTGAATTTGTGATAAGGAGCTGACACTTATATTATTGTGTGTCTCGTTTTTATATACTTTTACCTGTTGTTGTCGTTGTTTTTTCTTGAATATCATAACACGAACCATGTGGAAAATAAAACAAAACATAATGAGTGTGGTTCAAGATTCATAAATCAAATAATGTATCGTTTTCAGGAAAGAAAAATAAACTTTATCTTTTGAGGAAATGTCTTGTTATAGTTTATTATGTGTCTGTGTATGTGTGTGTATTATATATATGCAAAATTTATCAAAAATAAAAAAAAAATAGCTACAAAAACTTCTTTAATGAATTACGTGCCTTGACATAGCTTTCTTCTAAACATAATTTATTTCCTAATTAATTTTTTCCTCTACTTCACACTGTTTTTACTGAAATAATGGGGAGTTTTGTCACTTCCTGGATGTTCGGCGATTATTTTTGACTTATGGGTGTTTAAATAATTATTAAATTGTTTCTTCTAATGCAAACAGATACAACCAAATTATGATTTTTTTCAATTTGACTTTTAACCCTTTATTTCATCAAAAAATTAACAGTCATCACTGTTAGATCTTTATCAAACCCTTCACTCATTCACTCACATCATATAAAAAAAAATTGAATATTCATCATTTTTCCTATTGTTAAATGTCCAAACACAATTTAATTAATTTATTCATTTACATTTCAACTTCGTATAAGTATTGTCAAAAATATGATAATTTAACCACAAACCAGAAAAATATCAATCATTCCACTTACTTTTGTCTAAATATAATTTATTATTCATCCATTTATTCAAATATTTTATCGTAAAATAATGGAATTCAATTAAACCTGTTGAATTTATTCATTTTTAGTACACAGTAATTTTATAATAATGCTAATTATCAATTTTATTATTTTTAATACGTTAAATTACTTTTTTGCCATCACATTCTACTATTAGCCTATCAGTATGAAGTTGATGTAGTAAAGAAAAAATATTGCAATGTAATACAAGTGATAAAAAAAATGTTAAATGTTATTAAAATATTAAATATTGAATATATTTTATAGGTAGTAATATGTTTTTAAATACCAATTGGGCCCATTATGTGGTTAAATGTGAGGTCAAATGTTTCAGAGTAGTTAAATTATGTTTTTTTTTTTCGGTTTAAATGAATAATTTGAAATTTAATGTTATGATCAATCAAATAATTTCAAATGAATGGTTGTTTTTTATTAATTAATTAAATGGATAATTTGGCATTACACGTGAGTTCTAAAAAGTTGAGAACTTTGATGCTTTCGAAATTTTGATGCGTCACACTAATTTAAAAAAAAAATAAGCTTTTAGGCTTTACAGAAAATTTTCCAAGGACAAGATTGTTAATTGGTATACAAACAAGAAGATTTTGACACCAAAAGGTATTTCTTATTTTCTTAATTTTCACATTTTTTTGGAAATAACAAAATAAATTTCATAATATTCTTACAGACAAATACTCTCTTATTAATTCTCAAAACTTTTCAACTGTTTCGTTATAAATAATTTGATTAAATTTATATTTCACAATATTATGGTATATAAAATCAATGTAAAGCGATACTGTACCAAATATGTTGTTGCTGTTAAATTTTAATCCTATTAAAATAACATAAACTTTCTATTTATTTAAGACAAAAAAATATTAAACAACTAATTAGACAATGTCTTCTCATTATTTGATCCGTTTTTCTCAAAACATCTCTTTTTAACTTGTGTTTCATTTTAAAATAAAATCGTATTGGGGGGAAAATTTAATTATTTTAAAGGACATCAAACGTCTTAATTTTTAAATAAACTGTAACCTAAACCACAATCAACATAGAAAATGTCTTACTTTAATCATATTTTAACTTAAAAGACATCAAATTGTCTTTTGAAATGAAATTCTTGATTATCAGTGATTTACAATTCAATTTCAAACTTCATTGCATTCAAATCTGTTTCTGATATGAAAACTATTGTTTGAATTTCATTTAGTAAAATAATTTATTAGAAAATAAGTGTAATGTGACAAAATAATCCTAATAAAGTCACTCTATTATTAATCATTTACTTGAAATCCTGTTTGAATGGGTGGTGTCAGGTAAAAAGTAAAATAGTAATATTATCAACATAAAAAAAGGAAAGAAAAGCTTAAATGAACTCAATTTAATACTTTTTTACTTCAAAATATAAAACCCTTTTCATTTGATTTTATTTTTTCTCCCCTTTTATATTATTGTTTGTCATTTTACTATTTTATTTTTTTTCACTATTAGAAATTCATTGAAGAATGATGTGTCACATTAAAGTATTATTTGCACACCACACAATGCAAAATCATATGGACACACGTGAATGTAAATATTTGCTTTAACTCATTGGAATATTAAGTCCTTAACTTGTGACGATGATTATGATAGAGTTGTAAAAGAAGGAGTAAATGATCATTTTCCTATTTTTCTTTCATTGTTGCACAAACAAAACACGTTTAACAGACAAACAATAGAACACTTTATTTAGTCATTCTGTTTCTTTGTTTGGGATGAACACAAAAAAAATAACGGAGGGAGTTGGAGATTTGCTATATCAATGACAAGTTAACAAAAAGTACTATGGAGAAGCTCAATTATGTGTTTATAAGAGTTGGAAGTAAAATGTTAGAATAACTTTGTTTTATTTAAAAAACAAAATTTAAGTCCTTTTAATCTTGTTTGATGTTTATTTTAAGGGTCTCACTTTTGATGTAGCATCTTAAAGATTTTTTTTATTGAAAATGAAACATAAAAAAAAGATTTTTAAAAAATATTTGAAGATCCTTAATACATTCATACAAATTGAATGTAGTAGCAAATTTTATATCAATAATTAAGATAAGAATGTAAATTTTTTGTATAATTTTTGCAAAAAAATATACATAATACAAAAAGACGATCATCTAAATAATGTTTGCTGTCAAATTTTAAGATAAAATTAAAATTTACAAACTTTTTTATTGCTTTTATTATTGTTATTATTATAATCGTGTTTATTCATAATAATATACAGAAAAAAAATCTATACCTTGACAATTTTATAAGAGAAATAATTATCTTTTATTTGCAAGTCGTTTGCCTTTTGTTTTGTTTTTTTTTCTGTTCTTGTCCTCTTAAAATTATATCATTTCTTATTTTAAAAATAAAATTTATTAAAATTTTTCTTTCAAAAAGGAACATTTAAAGCAACGAGAATTTAACATTATTTTCACTTTCTTGTTTTTTTTTTGTTTAAATTAAATTACGACACGAGGATTTTTCTTAAATAAAAGCGTGTTCAGTGATTTCAATGATACAATGATAGTTACTCAGATGATTAAGCTTTTTGTTTTGGTTGAAATAGACATTCTCCTTTTCCAGATATCTCCGTGACAATAAATTATGGGCCACATACGAGTGAAAGGCTGAATTGAACCATAATTTGTTGAATCAGATGGAACAATCGGTTCCTCGCACTAAAGAAGCTTCAATAAAAGGATACTTCCCGGATTAAATCAAGATCACGAAAGAGGCCATCGATAAACCTACACATAAATGTAAATCTGTAAACTTACGTCTTTTGATTCCGAGCAACACTGGAATATTCCTTGTTTCAGATCTTTATCATTCAAAAAGTCGAGTATTAATTTGCAACAGTTTTTTTTGAACCTTGAACCACCATCAAAAGCGTATTTTAACAAAAAAAACTTTCTTGAAAAAAAATAATTATGACAAAGGACACTTTAATTTATATTTAAAAAAAAGACAATAAAATAAAAGAATGAAGGGTAGCACTTTAAATAAAGATAAAAATCATTTCTTATAATAATGTCAGTTTTAAACAATTTTATTCACACCTATTATGTTATGGGGAGAAATATAAATAAAATTTCGGATGCCTTTATTTTTTGCTATAAATTTGTACACTGGTTCTTTATGTCATTCGAAGCATCAGTGCAAAAAAAAATTTTTTTCCGTACACAGGTTCTCGAGATATCGCGCTTTGAAATTTCCCGAATGGCGCGCGCGGCCATTTTTTGACTTGTGATATCTCGCGAACCTCAAAACGCAGAAAAAATTCTAAATATGTTTTGGAAAGATATGAAGGATATCTTTAATGGCTCTTTTAGGCTCTGTATCTTTAAAAGTTCAAGGCTACCAAAACCAAAACCAAAATAAATGTATTGCTGAATATGAAAGCTACAGAATCATATTAAAAAAATAAAATTTTATCACGTCCAACTACCAGAAAATGGAAAAATAGAGTTTTAAATTGAAATTTAATTATGAAATCAATATTTTTTTAAAAATATTTTAAAAAATTATTAAAGATATCCTTCATATCTTTCCAAAACATATTTAGAATTTTTTCTGCGTTTTGTGGTTCGCGAGATATCACAAGTCAAAAAATGGCCGCGCGCGCCATTCGCGAAATTTCAAAGCGCGATATCTCGAGAACCTGTGTACGGAAAAAAATTTTTTTTTGCACTGATGCTTAGAATGGCATGAAGAACCAGTGTACAAATTTATAGCAAAAAATAAAGGCATCCGAAATTTTATTAATATTTCTCCCCTTATATTTCATTTTATTTTTTATGAAGTAAGTCATCGTTTCAAAATTGTGTGTCTTTTAGTACCTTGCTTCTTTTTTATTTAACGTCTGCAAGTGCACAGAGATTTTTTAACTGTAAGTGAAACAAAACATTAAGATAAAAGGTACTTGTGAATACACGAGCCTTATTGAAGGTACTGATGGTTAAAAATTTTGTAAAAAGACAGTAGCTGCTCCTTTTTTAAAGTAAAAATTATTATCATTATTATCTTTTTAATTTGACGTTATTATAATATTTCATATTTCACGACAAAATAATATCTTTTGAATGTGTTACTTTGAGTTTTTTTCACGAGGATTTTGATCTGTATTATTTAACAGTTAGTATTCTTCATTTAGAGTAATTCAATTTCTCTAACTGAAAGCTCATCACATTTAAGAAAAACAATTGAAGATATGTAAAAGTGAGTCATCAATTCAGAAAATTTTGTAATAAATCTAACTTAATATCGGATCAGCCCCAAAACACTTACATTAAAAGTCATTTCTGTCACGATAATTATTACAATTATGTTGTTAGTCTTCATTTGCATTTTTTTTCTTCATTTTTTTCATAATATTTTGCATCTCCTCACAATACACACCTTTTATTCTCTCATCATTAATTTCTTGTCTGTCCTTTTGTCATTTTTATTGACACGCTAATATCATCGACATATTCACAATACACATGAGAACAAAAATTGAAAATTAAATTGAATGTTTTCTCTCAATCTTCCTACATTTCATCACAATAAAATTGACATTTGAAAGCAAAAATTATTTCAATATTGTTCTATGACAGACTTCAATTATCAAACAAAAAAAGAGTAACACTATTTAAATATTGATTGGCATTTTTCATATTCAAAGCAAATGAATGTCAATAAAACTGATATAATTTTCACTATGAACAATAAAATACATTAAAAATTGATAGGAAGCAGGAGAGAGAGAGAGAGAAAATATCGCATTCAATTTCATTTCGATGACAATTATTATTTTGTAGTATTCTGGTCAAAAGTGAAACCACTTGAGAGTGTCATCATAGATCATTGCATTTTTTTGTATATATTTTTTTCCTGATGTTTTGTCATTTAAATTGTTATATCATTCATATGGTAAGCGAGCAAACAATTGACAGAGTAAATACATGTGAAATCTGAAATTGTGATATTGTGAGACTATAAATTTCACAGAATTTTTTTTTATTGATATTTATTCGCATCAATTCATCTCACACATTTATGTATGTGCCAGGTATGTCCCATGTGAATATGTTGAAATAATATTTTTTTTATTGTGAATTTTAACTATTTTATGCTATGCGCTATGAAATCTGTCTCGATAAATGTGTGTGTGTATGTAGAGGAAATTAATTGAATTATCTTGTATGCCATAAATTTTGAATTGGTTTAAAACATGCATAAAATTGAATCATTTCACTAAACAAGTTCGCATATGGTGGTAAAACAAAAAAACAATTACAAATGAGTGAACATTTTTGAATGAAACTGTTTTTTTTTTGTTTTTAACATGCCATAAAATTGAAAATAAGAAGTTAAGTACAATATGGACTAAAAATGGACATTAACCACATTAAAATTACTTGTAAAACATATTACTACGATTTTTGTACACACTGTTAAACAATGAATTTTAATATGAAACGCAGTGCTAATTCAAATTACATGTGAATTTGTTTTTCATTAAAAAAATTACGTAAAAGATATGTTTTATGGTAAAGTGATACAACAACAAGTTCTATGAATTTTACCGCATTCCAATTATATTTTAACTAAATTTTGTGCTTTTTTATATAAAGAGAGAATTTTAACATGTGTCATACCATGTATGTTTAAATATCTGTTTAAATTAAATTATTTTTGCATTTGTTCTATTTATTGGTGATATTTCAAAAAAAAATAAAAGACATACCTAGGTTTTGACTAGAGCCATAATAAGGAAATTTATTGCATAGGGGACCTTGTTGACCGAGTTGGTTAATTTGCTAGTATGATTGGTAAGAATTCTGGGGCGAATCCAGTCGCTGGCAATATAACTAATTTAAGTTTTTTGAGCTTTAAATGTGCTGAAGTTTAACTTAGAATGCCCTTAGGGACGCTCAGTCGTCCGTTTCGGATAGATAAAAGGCGCTTACTATAGAAGCTTCTTTAAAAATGCTTTTTTTTTCTCATACCAGTATTTTTCATAAACTCAATTGAAAATAGATGAAAAACTAAAATTATTTTCTTTCTTTACAAAAATAACTAACATGCTGCTGTTATGTTAGTAAATAAAAATATGATAGTTAAAAATAATGTTTTTCCATCCTATGTAGAGCAAAATATATAAAACCTCTTATAGTACAAAAAAAACATTAAGAGAAAAAAACATTTAATATCATGTTTAATAATGTTCTCCACGATAATGCGTGTCAGTTGTTATTTCTTGCACATAAAAATATACAACAATGCTTTTATTGTCGGTTCTGATTCTATCCTACTTTCTACTCAAAATAAAAGTAAAAAAAAAAAAACAAAATAGTGTTGTTGTAAATATACCATTGTTAAATATTAAAAATAAGTTAAGATCATGTATCATGCATGGCTGAGAGTAAAAATAAAAGCTTGACTTTACTTCTTCCCTCATCATATTGTGTGTTATGATGATAGTAAAAAAAATTGTATGAAAAAAAACATGTTCAGTGTAAAAAATCAGCTTAATATAAAAGAAACGAACATTGTTGAGTCGTGAAATATGCCACAAAATAATGATAATTGTTCTGACTCAAGCGACATTGGAGATGTTTTGTTCTTCTTGTTTTTTGTTGTAATTCTGGACGTAAATCACATTTTATTTGTTTATGCATGATTTTAAAAGAAACAGGATTAATTTCTTGCATTGTTTTACTATTTTTTTTTTGTTTGTTTAAATGTTTCAACAATGAAATCTTTTTGACATTTTAACTCGTTTGTATTAGAAATACAATTTTAACAATTGAAAATGTTACAAGATGAATTGCTACTGTTTAACTAAAATTTACTGTTTTTTCCATGTTTGACCATGACACTCATATAAGAAAATCATGAAATGAGATCACAATCGTCGCTGTTTTCTTAAATATTTTTAAAATAACTTTTTTCTCAAGTAAAATGAAGATATTCAAAAATATTCTACATATATTTTTTAATTGTTTAAAATTTGACACACATAATATTTTCTCTTAATATGCACATTTATTATTGTTTGTGTCAAATTAACCACACACAATGGTGTTAATTGAAAATGTTTTTGGACCGCCTGCTATGTCACACAACAAAAAAAGAAAAATTAGCTTTGCATCATCGATTGTTGTTGTTTCACTAATTATTAACATATGTTAAAATAAAATAAACAACAATAAAATTTTGCACAAATCTTACGCATGTTACCTTCAAATATTCGTGCATTCTTCGTTTGGTTTTCAAAAAGGTGTCAACTGATTATTTTCTTTACTGTTGAATGGAAACAGTGCTATAAAAGTGAGTTTTTCATTGAAATTTCAATTATTATGAAGATATTTTGACCAGAACTTATAAGGAAAAATTTGATACGTGAAAAAAATTCTTTTAAATTCACAGTTTTTTGCCCCCTGAAATGTTAAAAAAATCCATTCTATTTACCGTATTTCAAAAAATATTAAAATTCTTTAATTTAAATGAACTTGATGGTACTGTGTTATTCTTTTTTTTTATTTTTCATCTCTTCATTACATTGCCATGTCACATAAAAATGTCTGTCAGGTTAATTAAATAATCATAAAGAATATTTAATGGCAAGTTAACACATTACTTGTTCATTTAACCCATTAACCGCCGCTGGTCGATTTTTCGACCAGTAACTTTGGAGCCGGATTTCTCCTAGAAGTTCACAAAATATTTTCTTCAAATTTTCAATATAAATAATTAGACATGTTTCAAAGATGTAAGGCTAGTTATTTTGATTTTTTCGATTATTATAAGAAAATTATTAGCAGAAATAAGATGGAAAGTCATGTAATTTTTTCCTCTTCGTACAAGAATTCTGTACGTATTTCTGTGGTATTATACGAAACTTTCAAACGGCTCTCTTGTAAAATTTTTGTATGAAACTCAAAATTTTCATCGAAACGAAAAGTGATCACTGTTACGCAAAGAACAAATTGTAGAAGAAAGTGTTGCTCCAAACTCAATATTTCTAGGAGAGGCGGTTAATGGGTTAAATAAAAAATGCGACTTCTAAAACTTTTTGTCAGAAGTCATTCGAGAAAGAATCATCATCCACTGATAAGAGTGAGCAGGGGTTTAAGGGTATGTTGGGCTTAGTCCAAAATACTTCAGATCATTGAAAAACATATCCATCTGAGTGAGAAAATTTATTTATTAATTTAAAACGAAAAACAAGAAATAAGTTGGCGCCAAGTGCTTTCGTCAAAGTAGAAATGCGCTTGTAAATTTCATGATCGTAAAATTTATAGATTGGTTGAACACCTTGATACTTTTTTTGCATTCTCTTGCTGACTGAATTTTCTTCCAAGATAATAAAATTGTTTAAAATTATATAGTTTTTTTTTTGTTGATATCTTATGTGACTGTGTGTCTTTTTGTGTGTATCAATTAAACCTTGTCTCCATCTCGCTTATCTTGTCTTAAACTTTTATTTTATATATATTTTTTTTTATTGTAATTGTTTATGGTTAATGAATAAATAATATTAAGTATATGATTTCACTACAATTTTTTATGTATGACCCAAAGCCAAGGCAATAAAAAAATTCATATTAATAAATTCAATTCAATTGAAATCCAGAGTAATTGAATGTTGTTTTTTTCTAAATTTAAATTTAGTAGCAAATTCTGGTATTTTTTAATTGCACCACTTACTGATTTTATGATTTTTTTCACACTTATTGGTCAGTTTGGCGGCGTTAAGTATGAAAAAAAAATAAATTAATTACCAATCATAAACATTTACGTTTATAGTGAGGTCTTGCTTTAATCTTTCTAAAATCTGTAATTTGTTAGTAAAATATTTATGTGAGAAAATCAAACAATGTATGATTAATATAAATGCAATAACTCACAGTGATCAATTAATTTTTGGCAAGAATAATAATTAAATTTTTATAAAATTTTAGATCAGAAGAGATTTAGATTAGTAGAGTGCATTAAAATTGACCTCAAATAAAAATGAATGATAATTGATTTCAACGAATGAATTTGGATCATAAATAATTATAATTGATTGCAAAAAATCTCAAGTAACCTTGTACTAAATTTTATTTCGATACATTTTTATCATGAAACAAATCAATTTGAAGATTTTTTTTTCATAAAATAAAAAAGGAACAAGAGAGATAATACACACATAAATTCAGATGACATACAAGAAAATAACTGTCACCCTTTAATGATCTTAAGATTTATTTTTATTTGCTTTTACTTGACCGTAAGGTCAAATTTCTTTCTTTGACTTGTCAAGCTATCACTCTTCAATGTGTTAACTAGCCAAACAAAAGAATGATAAAAAAAGGGCTGACACATATTTCGATTGTTAAAAATGATTTATTATTAGCATTGTACAAATGTTGTAAAACGTGAAGTGGATTTGGCTTGTTCAATATTGAATGTTTTTTTTTCGTTACTAGCTGACAATGTGTGAAGGACAAAAGTTTTGGCAAAACGTTCGAAAAAAAAATCAACGTTTAATACGAAAAGGATCAAATAATTTTTTCTACAATATCCGTCGAAAATCAGTAGGAATAGTAAGGCGAGTGGGATACCTGTAAGGCGCCAGCCCGACAAGAAAAAAATTTATTAAAATAGCAAGTCCAACTGATTTTGGGTGTACATTTTCAACTTTTCATTTAAAGCTCAGAGTGATGATTTTCGTGTGATAAAACATGTAATTTAACACTTGATAAGAAAAAGAACCATGGCGAAATGCCAATCTTTAGCACTCATTTATTAACTTTTAACCATGTAATGAAATAAATGATAATGATGATGCTGTTATATGGCACAAAAAATGCATCTGCTCATACCGATTTTTGTGTTAATTTTACAAGGTTCTTGTTCTTGCTGCTACTAAACTACATTTTTGTATGAAATAATAAATGTTTGATAATAAGCACTGCAAGCTATAAATAATAATATTTTTGTAGTTTATTATTAAATTCCGTATTTATGCTGTATTTTTTGCATGTATGTGAAGAGAAGGTGTGCAATAAAAGATAAAAAAAGTGTAAATTAATAAAAAAAAAATCTACGATCAAGAACAAAATTTCAACACAAAAAAAGAGTTGAATAATGATAATGTGTTTCAGTGTGTAAAAATAAAAAAAAATGAAAGATGATTCTTGAAACACGATGAAATGAGACCATTTCCAAATTTTCATTTAAAAATGTAACGTCTTTTTTAAATTAACGGTCAAGTTTTGAATTTTACATTATATAATATAAATCCGAAAAATCAGCTTAATCAGACAACAAACTCACTCTATTCAAACATTTTTCACAGAAATTTGCATTTGCATTGCAAAAAACACAAGCAACATTTACTTTACACCGTTGTACACATTCAACATACAACAAAAATAAAACAAGGATCACATGGACCAGTAAAATAAATTTATGTCATAAATTTTGCTTCTTGTTAATAATAATTTTGTGCTGTACCGCCATCCAAACACAAGAGTAATGTTCCTCTGTTTTATTTTATTTTATACTCATTTTCATCTTTTTTTTCAGATATGAACAAAATATTTACACACCTTGAACTCATATTTTATTGCTGACAAACCGCCAAATAACATTTGAATCAAGAGACCTGGATAAAATTCATTGAAAGTAGAAAAAGGCGTAACACTCACATAAAATTAACGCTATTTTTTTACTGGACTGCGGTGCCTTGAGGAAAAGAGATCAACTAATAATATTTTTTTTTGTAACGATATTTTTTAATCCAAAAACTGTCTTTCATTGTATTTTACTGGACATTATCTAGTACATTCAATCTGTATCAAAACAAAATTAAAATGTATGAAAAAAACTTCTCTTTCCCTTTTTTATTAATCTTTGATATTTTTGTACACTAATAATAACGATGTTAAATATCAATTTTGCCCGAAGCCAATTTAATGTCAAAATCATCCTTTTTTAGTTTTTTGATAATTTATTTTATATTTTTTTGCTAAGAATTGGAATACTGTTAATAAATAAATATGTTCAGATTTTGACTGGGAAAAAGCTGAAATATTGCAAATTTGCAACCCTACATAGTTTAAATAAAGAGTCAATGTGTCATGTTTCCTATTTTATATGAATTTATTTTTTTTTTCTACTAAATGAGAAATGTTGTTTGTTATAAAATGAATGTTTTAATATAATGACATGTCTTTATGTATGCTTAGAGAACAAAAAGCTTTGGGCTATTAATTAAACACAGAGAGTGTACGATAGATTCACTATGAAATGTATATTGAAAATAGGGATCCTTAATATCGAGAGAAATATTCAGCACTTTACTTGTCACATTTAGATATGAACCAACGCAAATCTAATAGTTTAATTGTGTTAATACTATTTCAGTCGAAGCTTCCCTAGTAAGTGCCTTTTTGATCTATGATCTACCCACGTAGGATTTACAATTTATACCGCCACCCAATCCAATCACTCTCAAAATTCTTTCAGCACCCCAAAATATACTAGAATATTTCTACATTTATCTTTTATACCATATATGTTAGGATAGTCAATTCTAAGATCAATTTATATCTAAATAGTTCTTCGACATCTTATTATTTAAATTCGCTATGCTATAAAAATTTCTTCTGTACATAAAATTCGTATCTTTCTTACTTAAAACTTAATTACAAATTGATTGGCAGAGGTCACGTCTTGTTCATTTCTATTATTCACACAAAATATAAAAAGGATTTGAATTGAGCCATCACAAGATATGTATCTTTAATTTATCACATAAACAACTTGCTTGTGTTGTATTAATCATACCTAACTAATAACGTTTGATAATTGACGATCCTAGTTATTTCAAAAACTTTTTTTCATTAGATCATTTTTTGGTCTCCCTTGTCATTTTGGTGGTTATGGTATGAAATGTCACGACTCTTCAAATAACACGACCTTCAATAATGATCTTCCTCAAATGACTTAGCAAAACATTCATTTCAAGACTAGTGCAAAGGTATGAATTGAATCTGTCAAAACTTTTAAATCCTATGAAGCATCACATTAAAAAAAATTCATCTTTATAAACTTAAATTAAGGTATTTGCAATTGAATCACTTAATTTGCGTATAAATTTAATCAAATTCTTAAAGAGTTTTGAATAATATCATTAAAATATAAATCTTTCAATTATCATTTATTCGAATTTCAAAATAAAATAAACACAAAACAAAATAATAATAATAATAAGACCATAATCCATATGCGATATAAAAACGTAATACAGCTAGTTGGTAAGTCCAGTTCATGTCATATTTAATAAGCTTGCTTTATTTTGTGTAAATTTATTTTCTTTGTCTGTATTTTGCTATTTAAGTCATTTCAAATAATTTAAGCTACTAATAATGTGAGAACAATATAATTCAAAGTAAAGCGATTAAATTTGTATTTATTTTGAATGGTCTTTTAATAAAAATATTTTAAGCACATTCATTGACTTGATCATTAAATGGAGTACTACTTCAATTGTGTATTTATTTGATTTTATAAATCAAATTAAATTTAATTAAATTTCGGTATTGTCATTGCTCATTTTAGCTGAAAATTGAGTCAAAATTGTCTGTTAAAATTTATATATATAGAATCGATTAATTATGCTCCAATTCATACAACACATTTAACATGAATGTCGATTTTTTTACTTTTCTTTCTAAGAATAGCTCAGAAAGGATTGCAATAATAAATAAAATCAATTAAAGAGTTGAAATCTGAGACATTAAATGGTAAGACAAAGAAAACAAAATATGAGGGTGATGCTTCAAGATTTAAAAGGGAAATTCATTGTAAATTATTCAAACGATGTAATTATTTTAAACGAGTTTCTTGATAATTTTAATCTGTTTTTGTTTTTATTAATTTTTTTTAAATTTAAATATAAGTATAAAATGGCATATCTATAATTTCAATCGTCTGGAAAAACGAGAGTAGATGTCATAGTTTAACGTTAACAGTATTTGAAAATAATATATGAAAATATTTTACAATAAACAGGGATGATAAAATCACGGAAAAAAATAAAATATATATTGAAAAATTTTCCGACTTGAATATCTCTTCTCAAATAAAAATTTTTAAATACTTTCAAAGTTTTCATGAACAGAATTTTATCTTAACAAGAAATGAGTTAATTCAAGTATCATTAAAGAATTCATCAAAGATAGTTTTCCTTACAGATTTAAGAGGCATGTCTAATTATAATATTTTTAGGAGCACACTCTCATTTGATTGAGAACTTGTAAAATACCATGGTATATAGTATAAATTTTTTTTTAAGTGATAAAATCATTTTTCCTTTGAATTTTCTGTGCAAAGAAAAGTTTTATTTTATAGTTTCATCATATTTCTTAACTAATTTGACTCGACTAAAGATATCAACGGTCTAATCCTCGTTAATAAATCTATAAGGAACAATTAGTAATTTTGTAATTTTTTACGTGCTTCTCACTATTTATTTTTAAAATAACACTACCGAAAGACAGCTAAATATAAATTATTAATTTACATAAAATCTTTTTTGATTATTCCGGACTTTTGTTATTTAAATCTTAGTTGAATGAAAACGGTCAAATGACATCAGTTGACCCATATCCATTATCGTATTCGGAAAGCTTAACGATAGTGTAGAGCTTAAAAAACATTAAACTGATTTCTTTCTTCCAAAATTCGCAGAACTTCAAATCGTGGAATTTATAAAAACATGGAAAAATTCAAAAAATGGTGAAACCACATAGAGTTCCAGAAATCGCGGAATTCCTTCAAACCGAGGAAATGGTCGAAATGGCAGAATTTTTCGGAATGGCTCTAAAATAGCAGAATTATATCTATAGAAAAGGAACAATATCCTCACGATCACATTCTATATTCTTTGAAAGTTGATTAGGTCGCTGATAACTTTAGAAGTCTTATATTTCACACAAACTCTCTGATTTCATTAAATATTTTATTGCCAATTCCTGTTTCAAAATATTTATAAAATCATATAAATTACAATTAATTCAAATTATCATATTATAATCAGCTCGTAAACAAAACTTTTCATTCATAATTTAATCCAGTCTTTGTACACAATAGGGCTTCGGTCCGAGGTGGACGCCTTTTCATATCTAATCTAATCCAGTCTTTAATGAATGCTTAACACCACTAAAATAAATAATAATATTACTAGAACTAATATAAAATCACCACCTCCTTATCTATCAACAAAATATCAAATAAACATTCGCCTACAAATTATCTATAACCAAACATTGTCAACATACAAACATGACACGACACGCGAGTTTACTTTTTACACAAAAAGTGTGCAAAAATTGTTTTAATCACCTTTTAAATAGATAATTTATGACAATCATGT
Source organism: Culicoides sonorensis (assembly GCA_900002565.1). Lineage (NCBI taxonomy): Eukaryota > Metazoa > Arthropoda > Insecta > Diptera > Ceratopogonidae > Culicoides > Culicoides sonorensis. Next base: position 63,963 of record LN483879.1, read on the forward strand.
TAATTTTTGCCTGATATCTTTTAAATATAAAATAAAATTAAAATTTATAATTGTTGAAAATATTTAAACGGGTATGCAAATTTATCACCAGTTTTAAAACAAATACAAATATGTATTAAAAGAGGAGTTTCCTCTTTGTATGAACAGAAGAATTAATTAGTCTCCCTATGATTTTGGATATTTTTGTGTTGTGAGTAGGTGCGAAACAAATACATTTTTGCAGAGCCGCGAATATTTTAAAGCTACTGTTAAATTTAAAGTTAAAATTTCGACAAAGAGTAAATAAAATATGTGAATGTGTGTATAAAGTGGCTGAATACCGCTGTGATTTTCAAGCAGTGATATCTAAAACCACATGTGCACATATTTTAACTTTAATCTTTGAATGTGTGGTAATAAGCGAACGAGAGACTAGACACTGATAATTTCATTGGCAAATATGTTGAAATGTATACACAAGTCACAGCTTGTGGTATTTTATTTTGAGTAAACATTTTTTATGTATTTATGTTGCAAGTTAGTCGTGTTGAGTGAAGATCAAGAACACTAAACATTGTTTTATGTGTGCGTTTGTGTAGTATTATTATTTATGTAATTTGTTTGATAATTTGTTAAACAAATGGTTGTAAATTTGATTGTTGCTTCCTTGGAGATTTTGACTAAATTTATTATGAAGAAGAGAAATTTTATAACTTATAAATGAATATTTAACGGATTGCAGGTATGATAACATGTTGCTTGCTCACGGTAAAAAAAATACTTGCATCAATAACATTCCAAAATTATTTGAAGAAAAATATTGATCGAAAAAAATCGATTCAAGATTTATTGGTAATAAGATTTTATATGGACACTACAAAATCCTTTCATCCGATATCAAAAGTAACCGAAACAAAAAAATATTTTTTTTTTGTTTTTTCTTGGTATTGATGATCCATGTAAAGTAAATATCTTACCTTGAAGGCATCAAATGTAATATTTTATATAGCAAGATAGACATTCTTTTACATTTAAAACCAAACAAAAAAAAATAAGATTTGGTCTCCCTTGAGGAAAGTTATGCCATATATAAATTTTCTCTTTGTTTTATTTCTTCGATTGTAAACCGTTGATAATTTTATTTTTCCTTATGGAAAACATGAAAATTCTTTTCAATGCACAGACAAAATGAAAGACAAAAAATAACCATCTTCTCAATGTTTTTTTTGTTCCTTGAAAGTCCATTTTATAAGAAATCTATGAGAAGTAAAACTTTTACGATCTACGATACAATGAAAATATTTATGTTCAAACAAAATGGAAACGGAAAAGTGTAAGATGATCTGATTTTTCTATCAAAGTTTTTTTTTTGCATTCAATGGTTAAATGTAAAGAGTGAGTGTGAAATTGCAATAAAAATAATTGCTTTTGATATCCTATTTTCCATTCGTGCTAACAACAGTGTGATAATCTTGATTTTATTTTTTTAGGGAAAATACTTCAAGTCCGGAGTGATAAATTTTATAAGGGTGAAAATTGAAATCAAATGTCCACTGACCGCGGGTTTGGCCTACTATTAATGGTAAAGCCTACCTGGGAAGTAAAAGGTTAAATTAAAATTAAGGTGCAGAAAACGTTTTAAAAGTTAAATGACGTTCCATTGTTTTTTGTTACATTCTTCAATAATAGGAGTTTAATCTCAAAATTATTCTCGTTATCCGTAAATTAAGTTAGAATTTCTATTGTTTTGTTTTTCATCTAATTGCTTAATAAAAAGTTATGTCTGCAATATAACCGAGGTTTATTGGCCATTATTTTAATGTCTGTTATCGCTTATAGTTTTAGACATTCATTTATTTTGTTAAAGTTTTGTCATTTAAAGCAAGAATTATATGGATATCATTTTAAAGGACATAAATTAATGTGAAATTTAATTTCGAAGCAAATTTTTTATTTAATAGTAAACAGAACATATTTAAGAGTCATCATGAAATTATCTGTTAATGAAACATTATTAGAATCCTTGAGATAGAAAAAAATAAAGAAAAAAAACAGGAAAATACTTAGAACTTTTAATCTAAAATCTCATCACATTAAAGTTGAAATTTTGCTGTTGTTATATGTTTCGTGTTGTGTGAAATTATCCACATAATCGTTTTTTAATCAAATATAAGAAGAGAGAAAAAAATTAAAATTCGATTTTCATCGTAACTATGATTACAAAATAGAATGATGCGGAAGAACATTAAATTTAATTTATTAGAAAATTTTTAATGTAAAAAATGTTGTGGTGCTACAAAAACTTCTGATTTTCATGACACGCGTTTTCCTAACTTAGTTGTTGAATCATCTTATACAGTCTTAAATGAGATTGAGAAACACGAAATTAGATAAATTTCATTTTATTTTTATGTGAAAAAAAAATTTATCAATCAAATAATTTATTCTATCCCCGTATTTCAATCAGCAAATAAATTTTTCTTTTTACCTTTTTCATTTCATCATGCATTTTTTTATTTATTATTGGGATTCATCACATCACATCTAACTCAATGTTATGTTTAGGTTTTGCAATGGAATTTCTTCTTTTTCTTTAAATTGACACGGAAACGATAATCTTTATTTTTCCTATAAGTCACATATTTTCGTTATTCTCCTACGTTTTTTTCTTCTTCACACCATCTCCTGCTATGTAAAATAAATTTTGTGTCTGTTTTCTACAATTTCATTTTTTTCATCATAAAAATAACACAAACATTTCAACACATTACTCGATTCATTAGAAGAAAATTTTTATTTTATTGATGTGAATTCTAATCAAATTTGGAATTCAATCGTAAAAAAAAACAGTGTATGATGATAAAAACTATGAAGATTACGATTATTTTTGTATTATTCCGTATTCAATTATTCTCTTATGTCGATAATTTTATTATTAAAATATTTATTATTCCTAACATGGAATAAAGGAAATCACGCACGTAGCTAATAAAAATTATTTTCCATTGGTTTTTTTATTTAACTTCACTTCTTTCTTAGATGCTAATTTTAGATTAAAATTTAAAAAATAAAAACAAAATCCGTGAAATTTCAATTGAATTCGAGAAGAAAGTCAATTTTAATTAAGGCAAACACTTCTATTACGTTACAATCGTTAGTATTTCAGTGTAAGAGTAAATTTTTTAATTCTGTGGCATTCTAATTAAATTTAACATGAAAATTGTTGAAAAGTGGTCTGTGGCGATTTTATAAATTTAAATTTTTGTAATTCAAAGCATTTATTCTGTTTGTTTTGTATTTCAATCAAATTTGAGTCGGGCAAATATTCCGGTTTTTAACGTTAAATATGCAATTAAATAGAATTGCGGAATTACTCATTTTGGTTTGAATTTTATTCAGTATGTATATTTTGATAAAAAATGCAATAAAAATTACTTACGTTTGCATACACTTTTACTTGTTATTGGTTTTGTTGGATCACGATAATATCCTTCTCTGCAATAGTGACAGTGACGTCCTTAAATTATTAACATTAATTTTATATTAATTTAAGAACTTTAAGTTATAAAATCAATAAAAACCTGTTGTGAAATGTCGACATTGCAAGCAAACGCCACCCGATTGACGACCTGAGAGCTTGAAGAGTTCCATGTTGAATCGGCATCGTCTTGCATGGCCATTACAGTTGCACACTGAAAAAAAAAACAAAGAAGTACTTTAAATTTTTGTCATTCTTTATCAATATTTGAAAAAGTCATAACAAAAAAAAATGGCAAAAAATAATACTTCCGGTACATTATCAGATAATTTTAAGAAAAAATCATGATGACCTATATCTTTTTCACGAAATAAATTGTAA